>JALPQI010000829.1:0-177564 GCA_025490895.1 Thaumatotibia leucotreta | reverse complement strand
GTGTAAAAAACACTGGTTTTTCTTTAACGGATGTCACGCTGAACGAGCTATAAGTTACTTTAACTAAACATTTTTGGCATAATTACTATTATTTTCGGAGTACCAATAGCCCAATGGACTAGAATATGAAATATGATGAGCAAAGAATGTCTGTTTAAAAAGTTTTCCTGGAGAAGATAAAATTTTACATACTTTTATATATTAGGACATCTTACACAAATCGACCTAGTCCCACGGTAAGCTCAATTAAGGCTTGTGATGTGGGTACCAGACGACGATATATATAATAGATAGATACATATAGATACTTAAATACATAGACAGCCATGACCAAGGAACAAATATTTGTGATAAATAAATACACAATTAATGCCCTCGCCGGGATTCGAACCCGGAACCTCCAGCTTCGTAGGCAGGGTAACTACCAACTAGGCTACGGAGGCTGAAATTAGAGGCAAGAAAAATGCTAACATCAGTTTTTTCGACATCAATGGATAAAGTACCATAAAATTGCAGTTATACAGTGTGTGGTCTTTAACACGGAGAAAAATGAAATGAGTGACTCCTTAGACTATCAGCAATAATCCTGTAAAGGTCCCGGTGTTTCAAAGTGGTTAAGTTCGGAGATATTGTCATTCAAAGCTATAGACCTTTAGTACTGGATCTTGGCATCACGATGTCGTAGCTTGTCAGTCGCAAGACATCTTGATAGTATACCAGGTAGGAAGTCATAACAATAATTTTGTTTGCATTTTTACACTAATTTGATACGGTTTTAAAAAAAAATTGTACATTTTTCAATGATTTAAAAATGATAAGTTATTGATAACTTTTAATTCAAGTAAATGAACCCATAATAATGAAAAATACATGAACAAAAAATTACAAAAAAAATTTTTTTTTTTTAATTACAATATGTGGAAATGATTGTTGATCAGCTTATTAATGCACCGTTTAAATTTTCACCCCGGTTGTAGGCCACACACTGTATAAGGTCCTAATTTATTAGTTGCAGATATTTTAACACATGATACTTTACATTAAAATAATTAACTTTAAATATAAACCCACAATGTCGTAACAGATGTGCTTACCATAGAAAAAATCAACTACGAAAGACTCTGGTTGTCACGGGATTCGAACCCGCTGCCTCTGGATTAAATATAAATTAAGAAATCTTTTCATGTAACTTTTTTGATTTAATTTTTCTAACAAATTAATTAATTATAATTTCGTCTAATATAAATCATCATGTGCATTATCACATGTCACAATAACACTGTGTCTGTCATGTCATCAAACGACACAATCCAACGGAAAATAAGATGACATTGACAATCAAGTATTTAATTTATCGACGTGAAGTGGCCAGTTCCAGTTAAGTGGTACGTAAAAGAGGTACTAGAATCTGTTCAATAAGTTTTCGTTTAATAATCACATAAACAGGGTGTTTTTACGTAGCAGATTTGTTTTTCAGTTTTCTCCAAAAAAACATCGTAAAAGCTATAATGTTTCACGGTTTAATATACTCCAGAGACCGAGTACTATCAGCTGTAAAAATATCTGCATCTAATAAATTAGGACCTTATATACTTCTAGTACGGTCAAATCGTACATAATTTTACCCTAAACTCGCAAATAAAGTAGTATCGCTGCATTTTTGGTATGTTGTTTAGACACCATAGTACAGTATAAAACCATATTTCGCAAGTAAAAAAAGTTGTGCTAGCTGGGTAGTACGTGAAAAACTGCGAAATTTACGGCCATTTTTTAGTTTCTGATTTTTATTTAAAAAACCTTACGTTTTTTGATATCATATGTAAATAAACGTTTAAAGACTAATACATTTCCAACAAGTTGAGCTAACATGCATTACCGTAGGTCTTATAGTTTCAGAGATTCGAGACTTTAAAAAGTACCCCTTTTTGTAAACTAGATAAAATTTTGTGTTTTGCTAACGTTTTCGACTTAATATCGCCTCACCTAATTATGCAACGAAAAACATGCAATAATCACCTTATAGCGCACTTAATATTCTTTAATTTAAGGGTAAAATTAGGTCAGTGAACTTTGTAGTTGAAAGTATAAACCCGAAATTCCAAAGGCAGGAGGCCCGCTATCTAAGTTTTTCATACAAATCGCAAGTCGAGTTGCAAAGCTGCAATTTTGGTATATTATAAAGGCCTTATACAGGGTGTTTTTTTTTCGACCGTTCAAATTCTACGTAGTGAATGTGTAGGTCATACTGACCAACTTTTACTATGGGGACAAAGTCGAAATCGCGAAAAAAAAATCAGCTGTTTCATACAAATTGGCGGCATTACGCCGGCCGAAATGTATGAAACAGCTGATTTTTTTTTCGCGATTTCGACTTTGTCCCCATAGTAAAAGTTGGTCAGTATGACCTACACATTCACTACGTAGAATTTGAACGGTCGAAAAAAAAACACCCTGTAGATATATACGAAAATGCATATTAAAAGAAAAACAAAAAAATAATTTGGGCATAGGACGTAAAAAACGGAAAAAAATTCGCTCTTTTTTTAGTTTTTGACGTTTAACTGAAAATCTATTATCTTTTTGATACTGATTGCTATAAAACTAAGAAAGAACATTAAATTTGAAAGGATTTGAGCTACGTTGCATCACCAAATTGCACAAACAAATTTTAGGTTACGTTAAAGCTATTCACTAAATATTGGCAAAACGTTCGCGCTAAGAAAAAAAAGTAATTGTAGATAATAACTAAATTAAATTTGGAACAAATTGAGCCGATAACAATTACTGTAAGTCTTTTAGTTGGGGGTATACGAGGCTTCAAAACATGCATTTATTTTCTTAACTTAATGAAGTGCACATTTTGAAATGTCGTATCTCTAAATCTATATAATTTAGGGTAATGCAAGGGAGCTCAAATCCTCTCAAATTTAATATTCTTTCATAGTTTTATAGCAATTAGTATCAAAAAGTTATACAGTAGAATCCGGTTAGTACGACTCCGCTTACAACAACCAGCCGTCTTTAACGACGTAAATATAGGCATACGGTTGGTTCTCATACAAGCCACTAAGAAAGTTCATCCGTTTAGTACGACTCCGCTTAGAACGACTGATTGCTTTTAGCGACGGAATCTCATCAAAACTTGTCCGGTTAGAACGACGACGCGAAGATTGTTAAAATATTTATTTACAAAAGAACCTTTCAATGCAAATGTTTTAAAGCCTAAACGCGTGAGGGGTTCATCTCAAGAAGAGATTGATTCGGCACTTTTACAATGGTTCAAGCTAAAATTATATTTTGTTAAGTGTGGTACCGTATGTACAAGAACAATTATGTATTTTGTTAAATCCTAAATTTGACCTTTAAATAGGTACATAATTAAGATTAAGTTTATGAAAAAACTACATACGTATAATGATTATATTTAAATGATTAATACTTACTTTCGTTTTTATTCTAAATTATTATATTATATATGTACGTGAAACTAATAAATATTTTTTTCCCTCTCCGATCCAAAATGTACCCTAAAAAAATGTAGACAGTTATACGTGTATGAACCTACCTACATATTTGAAATTATTGAAATAAAAAAATTCCGTCCGTTTAGTACGTCTTCCGGTTAGTGCGACGTAATATGGCCGGTCCCTTCGACGTCGTTGTAACCGGATTCTACTGTACTTTTTTAGTTAAACGTCAAAAACAAAAAAAAGTCCGATTTTTTTTCAGTTTTTTACGTCCTATACCTAAATCTTTTTTTTTTTCTTGTAATATGCATTTTCGTACATCCCTATAGAGCCTATATAATATACAAAAATTGCAGCTTTGCAACACGACTTGCCGTTTGTATGAGAAACTTAGACAGCGGACCTCCTGCTTTTTGAATTTCGCGTTTTTAGTTTCAATTACAATGTTTCCTGACCTGATTTTACCCTTAAATGAAAGAATATTGATTGCTCTATAAGATAATTATTTCATGTTTTTCGTAGCATAATTAGGTAAGGCGATATTAAACCAAAAACGTTAGCAAAACTCAACATTTTATCTAGTTTACAAAACAGGGTACTATTTGAAGTCTCGAATCTCTGAAACTATAAGACCTACGGTAATGCATGTTATCTCGTCTTGTTACAAATTCATTCATCTTTAAACGTTACCTGATACATAACAAAAAACGTAAGGCTTTTTTTATAAAAATCAGAAACTAAAAATAGACAGTAAATTTCACAGTTTTTCACGTATAACGCAGCTAGCACAACTTTTTTTTGCTTGCAAAATGTGGTTTTATACTGCCCTATGGTGTCTAAATAACATACCAAAAATGCAGCTTTACTACATGTTTTGCGAGTTTAATGTACGATTTGACCGTACTATTCGGATTCAAGTAGTTTTTAACTTGCATGAAAAATAATAATGTTGTTATTTATTTAATATAACATTTAACTTTGTCCAGATTTCATTCCGCATACGTTATAGCATTAGATACATACAACAAATACAGGACATCACAGCTTTCAACAAATAAAATAAACGTGATAACGCGCTATATAGTTTTCATATACCTAACAATTTATAGTTCAGTTTTTTGGACGCTAATATAATATTTGAATAAAAATAGTAATTAAATAAAACTACTTATATTAACTTGTAAGTATTTTTTTTATTATGAAATAAAAGAATTATTTAAATTAATATTTTATCGCGTATATTATTTAATTAAATTGAACTACATCCCGACGATAACATAGCCGATGTCAACCACCGTCGACCAGTCTGGGAGCATGTCATGGATACAAGATAGAGCAAATCATTCTATAAAGTTTGATAAGCCTTGGGTTGTCGCTAAGCAGAAGAGATACATTCCTAGAATGTTGCGCGAGGCCATTGAGATAATGAAACAGCCAAACTTTAAGAGGATAGAAAGCTTATATCCAGCTTGAGATCCAGTAGTTCATCTGATAAACAGGCTAAACATAGACTGTGAGGCTGATGGGTTTGACGGTGTTGAGCTTTTTAGTAGGTACTGGCAATTTTATCAAAGTTTTTTCAAATTTACTTTCATTTCCATATGATTCAAAATCTTATGTTTCGGTTTAATCCATGTTGATTTTAAGTTGATGCAAATTATTTAGGGAAAAAGGGATGACCCGCATAATTTTTTACCGGTCTTAAAATGGGGATACCTTCCTACCAATACAATCTTACAAAGGAGAGGACTTTTTCCCAGGTCAGAGGTGTACTGCCAAGCTAAGTAAAAAGGACGCATCTCCCATAGAGCTACTTTAAGAGATGCGTCCTTTTTACTTAGCACGGCAGTGTAGGGTTAAAGCAGGTGTAGATTATTTATTATTGTTTTTGTCTTCATGTTGAAAATACCTTGAAATTGTATATGTAATGAATAACTAGCTCAATTTGTAAGTGTTCGCAATATCGAGATGTAGTTAAATTTAATTATATACGCGATATAAACTGCCAAAATTCTATTTCATGAGCATTTCTATTGCGGTAACCGAAGAAAATATATAAAAAATTGTACTTTTATTTTAACTAATCGAAATTGAATAAAATGGCTTCTTTTAAATATTCTATGCAAAAATAAAGTTTAATTGTTACTTACTTATTTGTAAGTCATATTTATTTATAATACTTATGGATGACTCGGCTAGAATCTTGTACGTTTTTGACATAACTAAGTAGGTTAGGTTCCCGAGCAAAATATTAGGGTGCGCCAAAGTATTTATAAAATTGCAACTTAGATTATTGGAACTCCGAAAATTTTTCTTATACAATTTAACTTCATAATGATCGGTATTTAGAATAATCTTTGTTCATAATTATCATCACATAGAATTATTTATGTTCATAATATTGTTTTTCATACATATTTTTAGTACTAACTTTTATGTTTATATAATTTTTCATTATACTTATTTTATGCTATATATTCTAATGTTATAGGTATTTATTTTTATCTGTATTGGTTTTATGTATGAATTATTTTTGTTTAATTAAATATAAATCGTAGGTACTATTACTGTAAACTAACTACCTGCACAAATCAGGTTGTGGCAGAGTAGGTACAGTCGAGTGCATTAACATATAGACACATTTGTAAGGGATCAGTATGGATAAGTGTATATATATTAATGGCGTTGACTGTACTGTACTAAACGGGTTCCCTCTAAACTTTTTTTGTCCGGAACGCTTAGGACATAACAGACTTGGTATAATCTATTTTGGCATCAACTTAATGAGACAGAAACATCGCTTGGCTTAAATAACAATATTTCGAATATTATTTTGTCCGAAACTATCTTGGCATATCATTATTTACGCCGAGTGTTATAAGACAGAAATTAGATTTGCATTTTTTTTTTGGGCATGTAGCCACATGTTCGAAACTTGCCTTTTTCGTCAGGCAGAATTTGCTGTGAGGGTGAAAATTTCTGCAGTGAGCGAGCGAAGCGAGCAAACAAAACCTTCCGGGGCAGATCCGACTCGGATAGGTTAGGTTAGATGACTAAGGCTAAGCTTTGCTCCCGCCTTAGTCTTCGAGGTTATTTTTTTTTTAGCAACCTAGAAAGTACTCAGCTCAGTAACACAGTAAGTAACGTACAGAATATTACTACTATCTCGATTATATTGAGAGGTTGTAATTATTCCTTCTCTGTTATGCTAAAACAAACTATGCCGATACTTTTTATGCACATCCAGATTATGCCTCATCATAAATAGGAGCATCGAAATTATGCTCGAATAATATTCGAACAACTCGAAATCTGCCTCAAAGAAATATGCTAAAGTTGAGTATGCCACAACAGTTTCTGCACAAAGCCCATTATGACTACATAGTTTATGTTATTCATAAAATAATTATACCGCAACAGAGTGAACCTAATGGGAAAATGTTTATAAATAAACAATTTATTTCAAATAACTTTATGAGTATAGATTAATCTACTTGACGACTTTAGGAGAATAAAATTTCGAAATAAAAATCGTTATGAACATTGTAGGTAGAAGTATAATTTTTAGTAAGAAAAAAAGTATGAGTTAAAATTTTCGGAGTAATGATGATTATGAGTAAAAAACGGTATTAGTAAAAATATTCGAAGAAAAAATTGTATAAGTGCCAATATGGACCCAAAATATTATCATGGTGTGCCGCTGGAAGATAATCTTGATTACATCATATTGATTGTATCTTCCCGTCGTATAGTTAGTCGTACTATGTTGTTCTGTCGAACCGGAAGTGTTAGTTCTTAGACTGCTGAACAGTGTAGGCTAAACGGGTAGTAAAAGCGAGGCTCATCAGTCCATAGCTACAGCAACATCTTATCAAATTCCTCTAAACGAAACCATACACGTGCCTATACCTAATTAGTAATGCACTGAGTAATTCTCGGGTTTATTTACTTGCATGTATAGATTATAAGTAACATTATCGTTTGCTTTCAATTTCACTAAACAAGGACTCAATTTCAGTTCCCTTTAATTAGTTCCGTTGGTGTATTTTAATTTAAACTTATATTAGTAAATCGTAAGGTCTAAATTCGGCTGGTAGTGCAAAAATGCATGGAAAGGTTCCAGTTGCATTGGCAGAAGTGCAGCTACCTGTATGAATGTGCTGATTGCTATCACGCGGCGTCGGATTGAAGGTCGCGGACTGATTCCGGAAGGTGTGGCTCAAGATCATGCGTGAATGCGCTTAATGTCCGTCAGAGTTCATACAGTGAACACTGTCCACAACGTACGCACCTATGCCCTAATAAAAACTAATACATAATAGGTAAATATAGGTAATTGTTAATGCTAACATTTTTTCAAATTCTTTCTTCCCACGCGGTCCGCCTAGCTCAAAACACTACATTCAAACCTTAAACTTAAGCCCAGCTAACAAGATTTCAAAATAGTCGTCACGAAATCAAATCGTGCTTGCTATTCGTGTTACAATGTCACCTTAAAGTTGTTGTAAGGTAGATTATCCTATGTTTACAACGCATCATTTGAATTTTGTACCTGTAAATACCTATCTAGTTTGATTTGGAATAACTGCTTTAGATAAATTAGTCCTTTATTTTTGTTTTGTGCTCGTTTCAAGTAGTTTATGATTGGTAGTAAAATAAAGTATGTCAACAAACAGCATCACATAAAATTTTTTGTCTAAAAATTGAGTATCTATAATAGTATTAATAGTCCTGTTTATGTCCACAGCCGTAATAATTTTATTGAATCAGCGAGTCAATCTACTGCGCAGTTTATTTTTTCTTATTGTCGATCGCTTTTGTAGAAACCAGTAGGTACCTAATGCTATATGTAATTTAGAAGACGAACAGCGTTTTTGTATGTATGTTGCCATTGGAATCGGCAATTCGTATTGTTATTATCTATTCTGACCACTCTGCGAATGAAACGAGTCTTAGAGTCGACTAGAAGGGCGTTAGAATTAGAACCAAGTATGGACGTTTTGGATTTTCTCTGAAGTTTTAAGTACCTAAAGTTTTCCACAATTATAATAGTTTAAGGTGAAGTTGACACGTGACACGGGCGACAAGTGACACAGAGGCATTTCACCCTAAAGGGATAGCTATACATTACATTATCAGTATCACCGTCGTTCGTAAAGGTGCGGTTAAACTAAAAGAGCATTCGCTGTTCTAACCTCCCTCTACGAAATTCGATCGGTACACAAAACGTGATTGGTTGATTTCTTAGAACGGGCGCTAGAACAGCGAATGCTCTTTTGGTTTAAACGCACCTTTAGCCGCACGCGAGCAAGTACAAACCATGAGTTGTGATAGGAGCCTTTTTGTGTTTCAGTTTTGAAAAGTGATGATTTAAGAGAAGTTGTATTTGTGTTCTAGTATGTTGTTGGTAAAATATGTACGCTTTATTTTTTTTAGCAAACTATTTCTATTTGGGAAGACATTGATGAAACATTTAACACGAATAGGCATTACGTATGTCCAACGTGATTAGATTTTGCGATAGGTTTTTATGAAATACTAAAAATCTAATTAATTATCTTGAATAAAATGAAATAATCTGGTGTATGATAAAATTTTTATGGTGTCCCTCAAAAAATAATCAGCGAATCATAGCCATACCAGCGTTTGACGTTCCATGGTTTTGAACGTTTCACGGTTCATCTGTTAATTTACTTCATCATCATCATCATCATCATCATCATATCAGCCGTAAGACGTCCACTGCTGAACATAGGCCTCCCCCAAAGATTGCCACAATGACCGGTCCTGCGCCACCCGCAGGACCGCATTTACTTCCCTCACAAGTAATTAAAATGCAACTTTCCTCACTGAAATTAGTGAGGGAAGTAGGTGTTTCCGAGCTAGTGTGGGGAAATAGTTATTTGTTATACAAGGGTGCAAAGTTGTATTTTACCCGCGAGTATGAAATTGAAACACGAGCAAGCGAAAGGATTCTATAGTTTAACCACGAGCGAAGCGAGTGGTTCTAAAATAGAATCCTGAGCAGCGAGTGTTTTAACATACGAGAAGTAAAATACATTTGCACCCGTGTGTAACACAAAACTTTTCCCCTCACTAGAGCGAGGAAACTCAAAAAAGGTAATTATTTGTTCACATTACAATCATCATTATCATAGATCATCGTTAGTGATAATAATTTTCCAAATGCATCATGTATTTAATGCAAGATTTTGTCGCAGTAAACTTACCACGAAAAAGTAAACGCATCACGATTTTAACACATTCCTGTAGTTGCACACCAACGCCAATGCATTATTAAATCATTCTCATTCATTATTTTTACAAAATTATAACAGAACACCCTGAAAGTTGTTTAGTTTACTATTTTTATGCGTGTTCGAGTCGGTAAATAAAGATTATAACCTATAATATTCTTTGACAACATAGACTTATTAATTTAATAGACCGAGTCTATTATATCTGTGGGTGACGCCAGCAATGCCTGTCAACGATCTTTGTTTGGCTATACTAGTGCACCTAAACCGCAAATAGTAAAAGTGATTAAAATAAAGCTTTTCATGTATATTTCTGTTCGATAAGTGCACGGAATGTGATAAAAGTGATGACTTGTGTGGTTCCATGGTGTAAAAAACCGCCAGGGTTACCTGAATGAACAAAATAAAGACATTACGTTTCACCGGTAATTTAGTTTTGACTTGAATTTTAAAATTTCGAACCTTATTAAGGTAAAAGTAACTGAAAATCTTATTCAATATTTGTTGCCGGATACATGTGTGTAGTTTTGTGAATTAACCATTCGTATTTGCATTCGTAATGTAATTATAAATAGTGGGATACAAATATTTGTATTGCATAGTGTTGTACTTAAGAGATCGATCGTGATATCGATAAATCTATTGATAGCCAACTCAGAAAATGAATCGATGTTTTTAATTTCCAACAGGTTTCCACGGGACACTGAACAAAGGCTAATATGGGTCAAAAATATCAAAAAGGCAGACGACTGGTGCCCTAAAAAGTATTCAAAAATATGCTCCGCACATTTTTAAGCTGTTGTTTCAGGCAAGGGCGTACCCATAAGTGATTACATTCTGACGTAGTACCCACCATATTTGGTAATCATCCAATGTCATGTCAACCAGAAAGTAAAGTAAGTTTAGTTTAATAATGACACTCATGTGATACTTGTGTAGACTGATTAATTATAAAGAAGCCATCATACGAAAATTGTTAGGTATGCTTTAAGGGATGATAAGTTCCGTAAAACATGTTATAATGAGGGTTTTCTGAAATGCCGTTCATCAGGGCGGCAGCACTGAGGTGTCAGGTCCAGAAACTTGTCTAAATTCTCAGAGCGCCTATAGTTTCGTGTTTAAATGATTTGCACAAGTTAATAAAATTATGTAAAAAAATAAAATGACCTTCTTCTAGTTAGTTGTTCTTTGAGGCTAGATAATTGTGTTTCTTAGCGGGACCTTACCGCTAAGTGGCGCCAACTAGTGGCATACGTTTTAGACAGAACACTTCTTATGACATTTGACATTTTAATTAAAGAAAATATTTCATTAATTTTGTGATTTTATTTTTATCCTAAAGTGTAGATTTAGAAATCATGACATATTAAGGATCGCAGAAGATCGTGATTCTGGGTAGGAAATAAGGTTTATTCGCACTGTTCATCGCTACCTAATTTGGTAAAAATATTATTATTGCCGATAAAAGCATACGATGAAGACTGGACAACACTAATAGTAATGACATTTTATCTAGTCAGGTTGGTAGCATTGTTCAAGAAAATGGAGTCGGTGATATAATTCACGACCGAGTAGAACTACCTTGTTTGTCTCTTTTTCCTTATGGAATACATCCTGAGATGGTAAAGGATGACAATAGTTTGTTCAGGTATGTCTTAATACACGGAATCTTCCCTATATTTTATCTGTGTTTGACAATGTTGACGTTGACATTTTCTGCGTTTTGTGATTGCATCTAGTCATCTTATCATCATTCACTAAAACAATTGTTACTTATGGAATTTTAGGATTTATATGTTAAAATCATCATATTATATAAAGGTTTGTATTTTACACTAAATTCTCAAACAAATTATTTAATTATCATTAATATGGAACAATTTCCATGAGCATTTTACGTTTTGTTATTCCAAAACCAAGATCATTACTTTGCCACACAAGTGAATAATATGCGTTTTTACACGTTCGTATTAAAGGATAAACGAGCACTTTACGAGCTAGTGAGGGGAAATAGTTATTTGTTATACAAGGGTGCAAAGTTGTATTTTACCCGCGAGTATGAAATTGAAACACGAGCAAGCGAAAGGATTCTATAGTTGAATCACGAGCGAAGCGAGTGGTTCTAAAATAGAATCCTGAGCGCAGCGAGTGTTTTAACATACGAGAAGTAAAATACATTTGCACCCGTGTGTAACACAAAACTTTTCCCCTCACTAGAGCGAGGAAACTCAAAAAAGGTAATTATTTGTTCACATTACAATCATCATCGGGTTAGTGATTATAATTTTCCAAATGCATCATGTATTTAATGCAAGATTTTGTCGCAGTAAACTTAGCACGAAAAAGTAAACGCAGCACGATTTTAACACATTCCTGTAGTTGCATACCAACGCCAATGCATTATTAAATCATTCACATTCATTATTTTTACAAAATTATAACAGAACACCCTGAAAGTTGTTTAGTTTACTATTTTTATGCGTGTTCGAGTCGGTAAAATGTTAATAAAGATTATAACCTATAATATTCTTTGACAATGTTGACGTTGACATTTTCTGCGTTTTGTGATTGCATCTAGTCATCTTATCATCATTCACTAAAACAATTGTTACTTATGGAATTTTAGGATTTATATGTTAAAATCATCATATTATATAAAGGTTTGTATTTTACACTAAATTCTCAAACAAATTATTTAATTATCATTAATATGGAACAATTTCCATCAGCATTTTACGTTTTGTTGTTCCAAAGCCAAGGTCATTACTTTGCCACACAAGTGAATAATATGCGTTTTACACGTTCGTATTAAAGGATAAACGAGCACTTTACGAGCTAGTGAGGGGAAAAAGTAGATTAACATGTCAAACAATTGCCATACCCTAGCAGGGTGTGTGATTCTATTTGTTTAGTAACACCTATTGTATGTACCATGGTTTGCAATAAACAAAAACAATGATCCAGTTTCCTTCGCAATTTATCAGAATGAAATCAATAAAGCAGTGGGCTACAGGATCAATAAGTATGCTAGTATTTTCACCGCTGAAGCTACAGCCATCCTCTTCGCTTTAAAACACATTAAGGAACAAAGCAATTTTTTTAAAAATTGGGTAATTGTTAGTGATAGTATGAGTGTCTTAATAAGTTTGTCTAGCAACAAAAATAATGCTAACACTAACTATGTATATCATATTTAATATTAAGGAGTTATGGTGGGAACTATCTTTAATTGGTATATCAGTAACTTTCATTTGGGTTCCGTACGTACATACTTTTAAATTCAAAACGCAACCCGCTAACACTGACGTCTTGTAGGTACGTCAATGTTGCCAACTTATAAAAATAGACTCCAATGTACAGTTTTGTAAGGAAAGTTTCCTATGTAATATCTTACCAAAAAGTGGCAATCTAAGTTTACCTGACACAATTTTTAAAATTATTGATGTTTTAGCTGCTGGATACAGATTTTATAGGTACTTAAACATCATAGAAATTTAATTAATGTAGGTAGGTTTTATTGTAATTATAAAAAACTGATTTGTTGCATTGATTGTTTTTTTTTTACACGTTCGTAGCTGCTTCCTCGCTTTAGTGTGGGGAAAAATGTTGTGTTACACATGGGAGCAAAGTTTGCTTAATCATTGTGCCTTGAAACCCTCGCAACACTCGAGATTCCATTTTTAAACCACTCGCTTCGCTCGTGGTTCAACTATGGAGTCTCTCGCTGGCTCGGGTCTCAATATTAGCACGATATGATTAAACAACTACTTTCCTCCATTGTACAACAAATAACTATTATAAATGATCCATTATTTTTAAAGTACATAGTTTTATGTACCTTACCTACGTAGTATGCCCAGTTACACTCAACAGCAATAAAAAAAGTGGACCTCTATAAAAAGTGACCCTTTTAATTTGGCTTCAGTGTAGATAGTAAAATAACTAATATTATAAGCCTGTTAAGTTATCGTTTTCGTGAAAATTCCTAACATCTATTTGTACTAAGAAGAAAGGTTGTTACGCCTGCTTCGTTGTTTACCAAATATGTAAGCCTAAAAAAAACTAAAGCGCTCTGCAGTTTGGACAATGTAATGCGCTTATTAGGAATACGAACTACCTAAAACATGAACACATGCCACACAGAATTGCCTTCAAAAACTTAACTGAACTTAACCCGCTATTTAAAAATAATTGTGATTGGTCCGTGAAAGTGTTGATTGACTAGCTATAATCTCAAACTTATCATTTATCAATGATATTGCACCGAAATAATAATATGCGTGGTAATAAGAAAAGCGCTATGTCCTTTGCACAATCATTTTTGGGGGCATTTTTGAGCTAGCGGACGACTATAATACGTCGTTAAAAAAATGTTCACTTTCTTTGTGTATAAAAGAGCTTGTAAAATTTGGAGTTGTATCAAAATATACGCTGGATTTAAACTATAGGTACTTAAATAAGTACTGAACTGCACCATGTGGTTAGACAGCTTGCTATCTGGCCGCTCGGACCGGTCCACGCACATACTAAACATGCGTAATAATTATAACGATAATAAATTAATAATAGTCACACTATAGGTATGAGTATGAACCTACACTACATAGGTATATGGAGAATATATGTAGAACACGTAAGGATGAACTGTGACTGCGGTCCGAACAAATGTAATAATTACAAAGTATGACAACGAATAACATTTCATTTTAACAACCAATCTGCATGCTAGCAGTTAAGTATAGGTAAGTATCCCACAGAAAACCCTTTAGTTTAGATTATTTCACCTTTCACTTACCTAGAGTTTTTTATTTGGTAGATTAGTTAGGTTCTAAAGGGACCTAATGCTTAAACAGTTTATAACTATTAAATATTTAGTGTGCCTAGGAACTTTCTACGGTAGATAAATTATTATTTATTGCCTGATATAATATGTGTGGACATAGGGACGATCACATTTTTGTTGGTAGGTACAGTCGACTATAAAGTGATGGTATGCACTTTTTCATCTTATCACGATGCAGTAAGCTGAAATTAAAGTGTAGGATACATAGAGAAGATAAATTAAAACTTTAAATCCCTGTGCTTTCTGCTGGTTCACATAGCATCTAGCAATCTGCGACAGCAAGTCGTTTGCTGAAAGTTCGTAAGAAACAAGATAGATGATATCTTTTCCCCATCTATTCTATGTCGCTTACACCATTTCGGTTACCATTGGCAGGTGTATAAATCCGTTACAACATTTCAAATGAAGCGACTAACGGATGAAGCGCAGAAGCTTGTGGTAGGTTATGTACTATTATATATTTACAAAATGAATTGAATGCTATCTACTGTCCGGCGAAGAGGGCGGCGCCTGCTGCCCAGCGGACCATGAGCTATATAATACGCATTTGACTAGCGAAGGCCTCAGGTTTGTCACGCTCCGCTAACGGCCAATAGCAGACATCCCTAGAATATTCGTTTTAGTCTCGCCTTCATTTTACTAAATCTGTTGCTGTTAAGATAGAAATCCAGTGGTTTAAAATATTAAAATTATCGGAACGAGTGACTCTGTTTGTGAAATACTGTAGATACTTTTTTGCATACGTATGTAGGCGGACTGGCTAGGTAGGGGTCTGAAACGCGCATGTGAATTCCCCGGAGTTGCGGGCGTCCATAGGCTAATAACTTGTCACCACTAACTAGGTGGAATGTACGATCGTTTGCCACCGCCATAGTACAAAAATATATGTGTAAGTATTTAGCGAATTCTAGGATGAGCATCTCACAACACCGTTATTGATAGACATTCCACTATTGTCTTGGAGGATAAAATGTCGTATCTACCCAGAATCATAAGTCCGTTAGCTTTGATCCATTTTTTTGCCCACGGAAAAGAGGCCCAGAGTCTACGTCATCGTCAATGTGATACCTACAAGTCACTAAGGCAGTGACATGAAGCTTGCGATCATTTTGTCCAATTTGGGTGTACCTAAATTAAAATAGATTATCTATGCACTCTTATAAAAGTTGAGCGAAAATGATTATCGGGTTTCTCTGGCTTCCTATTGACAAGATCGTCAATAGGAAGCCAGAGAATTCGTCAATTCGTCATCCTCAAGAAGCTGTTTTAAACCTGGGGTAGGTCATTTCTCTGGTATGGTAGTGTACCACGCCGTTTACAATAAGCACTTAACTTATAATAGGTATAGGTACCTACTTACTTAGGTGACTTAGACCTCTAGCTTTGTGTTTATCATATAAAAATATAATCTGTATGTATCAGGGTGGGTTTTTGGCAAAATTCGTCGAACATAGTCTCAACTCAACCGCGTAGCAACTGGGGTTTTATGTCGTGTCGTTGAGGTTGCTGTTTCAAGCCCAGCGTTGTTTTTTCCTTAAGTAACTGAAGTTGGAAAACTGCAACTATAGGATATCTTGTTCTTAGACTACGTGTACGTACATACATACCATTTAATAACTCCGTTAAACCTAAATTTTATGGCATTTTCGACGTACTGTACAGCAAATGATCATTAATCCAATACCTTGCTTTGTCGTCATGCAAAAGTCAAAAGAGGCTTTGTAGTAGGTTAGGGGAAGAATTGAAAAAGAAACGGGATAGTAGGTATATTGTAAAGACATACGTCGCTCATGGCACGTCGTGGTGAGTGCGCCGGGCGGCGGCGGCGCCGGGCACGGCTCGGGCACGCGGGAAGCGGGCGCTGAACGAAAGTTCGACGTGAGATCAAGCGCGCATATGTAAATATCGGCACATTTACAAGCGAAAGGGTTCACCAGAGCGGCGCACTAACGCAGCGCGGGAACCAGTCCGGCGAGATTCCTACGCTGTCTGCCGATAGATAAATGCCGAGTCCATCACTTGACGCGGTGTGGTGCGCGGCGCGGCCGCTGCTCGACTGCCGCCGCCGCCCTCTCGCCGCAGTACCGCTGGTATATTTATCACTTAATTATTGAACTCGTCTGTGCAACAATTATGGAACAGCTCGCAAGTCGGATCTCGCAGGAGTCGCGGCGCTACCGCGTCTGCGCCTCGCGTTGCGTCACGCGCCAGCGCGCCTTCGAGCTCCGGCAGCCGCCAGCGCAGGCCTTCAGATGTTAATCTATGTAAGCATCTAACCAATCCAATGCTCACCTGTTATTCATTTTGACCATTAACCTCCAACGAGTATCTCATAAAAGTCATAAATACATTCCTGACTCGTTTCCGTGGTAGGTAGATGTCGTTGTTTATAGTAAACTGTAAATAGAGCATTTAAAACACAAGTACCTACATGTTTACATGATACCGCTTGATAAGCTTTAACTTATGACCTTACAACTATTGTTATTTATATTGTAAACAGTTTATGCCTACATAATATTCAGATGGCACGGGTACCAACGTTATCTCGTGTATTCTGGAACAAGTTCACATGGCATAGGAGCTTTTATTATGTAAGTTATCATAAGGTGTAATTTGAATAAATCTAATCTAAAGGCAGGGTGGTAGTAGTAGTAAATAACAGTAAATATAATTAAGCAAACTTAGGGCAAGTGTTGTATTCAGGTGTTCCTATGCAAAATGAGAGTGACAGCTTGTAATCACAGTAACCAAAAGCTGTGAGTGGTGTCACTAACCAAAAGTTACCCGATTAAAAGTGTCAAAAATGTTTGGACTTAACTAATGAATTGGCTAGCTTGAGATTGCGATAGTTGGCATTATAGTTAGATTTACCCATAAGTAGGTACTGAAATTACTAACGATCTAAATGTAACAAACTCTAAATAGGTGTAGGTACAGCCGCCAATATTGTAGTGTGTACGGTCGGCTCTAATAATATGTTTACGATTTTGATCCTTATGCCTTCGATATACGTTCCAAAATGTATACATATTATTAGACGTGACTGTACTACGCATGCATAGTCTTAGCGTACTTAAATAAACTACAAAGTACTTACTCCCAACTAAGTGGTTTCCCTTAACATCACATGGCGACCCTGCGATCCGGCTACCTTGTTGCACAGACAGCTCTGCGCCAACCAATAAATATAATTAATTAATTATATAAGCAATAAGTGACCCATTTCACCACGTTGACAAGTGCTACAATTGTAAATTTTCTGATTCTCTTATCGGGGGCGTCTATAGACTACACTAGTTGCCGCTTACCATTGGAAGGGTCGTGCGTTTGTTTGCCACCAACATAAAATGTAGTGCAGAAACTTTAATAAATCAACAATAAAGAACTACTTTTTTGCGAAGCAAAATTACAATTGTTACAAAAAAACACGATAATTGTAGCGAAATTCCGACATAAGCCGAACCATTATGTCAAGATTTCATGAAAATTAGGTATTGTTCTAAACCTTGCGACAATTGTCACGGGTTTCGGTAAATAAAAAGTAGTTTATTAACGATGTAATAAAATAACGTTTTTATTAATATTTTTTCTATTGGTGGCAAAAAGCACGTGGTAGTCGCTTACTACTGAGGAGATCTGTGACGTCAGTAACATTCACATTTTACAATGAGGGTTTTCAATATTTTTTCTGCCACCAGGCGGCGCTTCGTATTCATACTATTCATAGGCACCTGGGCCCAAAATATTGAAATTCTATTTTATTTGGAAGAGAATTGATTTTGTAATGGATTACGACTAATACATGGTCGTCGAACTGAAGATTGAACTCTAAAACAGGTGCTCAAAGTCACTGGTATTCAAAATAATTACTGTAACTTTGTTAATTTCATGAGAATTGACTTGGAACTATTTTATTTATTTATTTTAGGTAACAATATGACTAAAGTAATGGTTTTCAGAATAAGTAAACCTATAAATATGTTGAAAATTAAATGCGCGTATTTATTTTGACAGTTCGTTATACGGTCGGCTCAGTGCTGCCATCTCACCTCCCCATAGCGGCAGAAAAAGTATCAAAAACCCTCATTGTAGCACCTGTCAACGACGTCAACGTGGTGAAATAGGGGCCTACTGCCCGTATTAGGCGATAAACTTTCTTGCCATGGTAGGTACTCAATCATCTACACAAAATATTGAAATTCTATTTTATTTGGAAGAGAATTGATTTTGTAATAGATTACGACTAATACATGGTCGTCGAACTGAAGATTGAACTCTAAAACAGGCGCTCAAAGTCACTGGTATTCAAAATAATTACTATAACTTTGTTAATTTCATGAGAATTGACTTGGAACTATTTTATTCATTTATTTTAGGTAACAATATGACTAAAGTAATGGTTTTCAGAATAAATAAGCCTATAAATATGTTGAAAATTAAATGCGCGTATTTATTTTGACAGTTCGTTATAAGGTCGGCTCAGTGCTGCCATCTCACCTCCCCATAGCGGCAGAAAAAGTATCAAAAACCCTCATTGGAGTGACTGAGACGCTGCTCGAAAATTCGTGCCAAACGTACAATTTATGATCGCTGTATTAATATTAATAAACGAATTATTTCAAACGATACGTGCTTGCATTGAATTATAATTTATATTTAATCTTTGTTAAAAACAATTTGTATGAGTCAACGCCTTCGTCTATATTTGTAGCTGGGAAAAAAAAGAACTGTCGCTTTCTGTCAACTCAACGTCAAATTACTCAATTGTCAAATTTGTTTGTCAAAACTAGTTAACACAACATAATACATCTAAAGTAGTTTTTTGTAAGCAAAGTAAACATCTTTCCGTCTGCCAGCATTACATTAATATTAAATAATGTATTCCAGAATGAAAATAAGGTAATAGCGAAACTGTTTTTAGTGTTTTTGCAGTCACAATCCACTAACCTTTTGATAGTAGTTGATGTGATTATTTATACACTTTAGTAAATATTTTAATGAGTAACTTACTAAAAAACTACAAAGACGCCTTTATTACATAACAAAACAGTTATAATAATAGACTAATGGGATTAGTAATACATATAACAATTGAATACATCTACTTTGTTCAGTGGCTGCCAATGTGCTGGAGGGCTCCTGAGTAGATATTTAAGTTCTGCTGAAGTATCAACTGCACTACGGCCTTTTTACTTCAGTGTTCATCCAGATTTATTTGGAAAATACCCAGAACAAAGAGTAAGTTATACAATCAAAGTAATTATTAAAAATAAAATGTGAGCACTTTTAGTAAAACATAGACTATGTCTATTAAAATACACAAATAAGAAGACATAATTCGTATAAAGATTCCCGTTCTTATAGTAAGAGACAAAATGAGGCAGCTTACTAAAAATGCTGAAAAATAAAGAGTTCATCCTAATTTACTTCATGGAAACAATCTCCTTGAAAATGATGCTTAGGTTTTCATATAACTTTCACAATTTTGATTTATTAAATATTTTTACGTAATTTTACTATTGTATTAAGGTACATTACAACACATTTCATATATTATAAGTTTGTATTCTTACAGAAGATAAATGAGAACTCGTTGCAGCAATTAAGTGCTTTGATAGAGGCACAGCAATCTAGTCGAAGAATGTCTATACCTCCACTATCATTTTACTTAAGGCAAAAGGATATGGCAGAAGGTAAATTTTTTTGCCAGTTACAGAAATGCTTTATTGAAATTATGATTAGGGGTCGGAACTATGTGTGCAAAACTTTAACAAAACTTGTCAAGTGGACTTGACATAGTACATACATCCATATCTACACGCCCACACATTGTATGTTTAAGATTCCGAGATAGGGAATAAAATTCGATACAGGTTTTTCAATAATATTCGTATTTTTCTCCCCATATGTCAATTTTAAAGTTTTGTTAAACTTTTGCACCCATAGTTCTGACCCCTAGTTATGATGGACCATATTAGTATTTTAGCTCAGCATGTTAGTAAATGAAATGAAAAACTTATATCCCTTTTTCTAAAATTCATAACCAAGTAAAAAGTTTGCTCTCACTTATTATTTTTCTGAGTATTATTATTGATCTTACTGGGACTAGGTTGGCTTAACCTCATCAGGCCCAACATCCTATTTTTAGGACAAAAAAATTAACCCGTAACACCCTATGACATCAAACAAATTTGAATTTTATTTTCATTAATTATTTATTTTACATGAGTCCTTAGTTTTACAGAAAACAACCAACTACTATGTTTTGTCATTCTGAGTTAAGCTTTAACAAATTGAGTTTGGTTGCTTTTTGCATTGTCAAAAAATCTAAGTTGATAGTTTTTTTTGCATAACTATATTAACTATGGTCACATAATATTTGCAGGTGAATTCAAACTAGTCAGAATCCAGTTGAATAGCAGTGATGTCAGAGAAACAGTTGTTAAAGTTTTAAGTGCATGTGACATATCTACTAAATATGTTGACAAGATTCCAAATAGTACACAGAAGAGCCATAATTTTAGGTAAATATTCGATAGCATGGCTGCAACACATCATAAGAGTGGGAGTTGCTCTAGTATTCAACAGAACGTCTTTGCGAAAGGACTTATTTCCACTATATCAATCGTCATTATTTTGCTTATGAAAATGTATTATAAGAAAAATTTAACCCTTGTTGACAGAGTGACAAGCCCTTCCGGAAAGACACTCCTCAACTTATACATATAGTAACACAATAAAGAAAACTGTTTTTTTATTGGAACAAACATATATTTGAATACATAAACCTAAGGAGAGTTGATAAATAAATAATAACAAATAAGTCATTTGAAGTAAAAAATAAGAAAAAAATAATACTTATAATCAAAATTATTGTTTGCAGTAAAGAACATTTTACGAAAGCATATAAAAAATACAATGATGAATTTGAGAAAGTTGCTCGAATGAAAAGAAAAGTAGAGGAAAAGAAAGCGGTTGAAAATCTTATGTAAGTATTTAGCGACTTTACTCTCCAGCATGTTCCTACATCATCATTTGATCTGATTTTGATAACAATGTAAATTACCTAAATCATACTCGTTATTAAAATTATGCTGATACCTACTGCAACACCATCTTGGCAGAATCATTGCATTGCAAATCGCAACACAAACCAAAACCGTAACAATGTACTCGTAGCGGTCACAAAAATATCTGATAGTGCCTGAAAAAGTGAAAATTTACTTTTTTTTTACTTTTAATTTTATAGTAAAAGACTTAATAAATAATTATTTACTATTTTAAATTTCAGAGAGTGGATCTATGACAACAGTGCAATAGCGAAGAGTAAATATGAAGGGACAAGTGCAACCAGGGACCAAGTGAAGAGCCTAATAGACCATCTTTGCAATACTTATGGTATAAAAGAAGTTCGTAAAAACTAATATATTAGTTGATACTATAATTATTAAGTATGGTCTGTCTGGATCATACTACAGTTAGGGAACATCCAGTAAAAGTTAGCTGAAACATTTTCTGGATAACATTACTTCAAATCTGTAGGCTAAATTTTTGTTATTTTGTGCATGTCCAGATTTTTGTATCTAGTTATATATTTTATTGATGATATACCTGTGTGATTTGTCGCCCCTTGTAAAAGAATGAATGCATTATGCATTTATACGAAACGCATGCACAACACATTTACGATAAAATTAAAAACAAATAAAGGTAACTGTGTTGGTTTATGAAAGTGTAAAAACTCGGCATTGTGTCGCAGGACAAACTATTGCGCCACTGATTTTCAGTCACACAATACCTACAAACAAAAAATTGTATTTACAAAACAATTACACTAAGCGAAGTACAACAGACAACAGTCTACAATTACAATAATGCATAGGAGAGTAAGTAGAGGACTTATCTCTTATGATTCGATTTTCTTGCAGGTAAAATATGATAGTGGGTGGAATATTAGCCACATACGAGGTGCACTACAAAGTCTTGTTGCGCTTGCCACGCACTATTCGCAACATATGGGTAATCTAACGGGTAAGTCGGAAGACAACTGCGGCACAGTTATCACGAATTACCAGCCACGTAGGCAGACCTAAATTTGTTTTTTTATTTCAGGTAGGACCATTGCCTTGGGACAATTTACTGGAGTGAGCTTAGATGGTGATGTGTATCTAAATATTATTGACGTAAGAAATGAATGGCTTTCGGTGAGTTTGTAAAACAGTGTTTTCAACAAATGTTATTACAATTCGAAGCATACTAGTCTAGTTTCTAAGTTTTGTTTCGAATTAAAAAACTACTAAATGTAAGCCTAACTTGCAATCAAAAATGGGGCCGTTTAAGACAGAGAACCCATCGCCCAGGCAGCATTACCGCGCTGTATTGCAATTGCATGCCTTTGTACGAGGAAACTGCTCCTGATGCCTCCCTAACATTTTATAAAACTCATTCGTTTTTCAGTGTAATAAGTGTTATTTTGATTTCAGCTTATTAAAAAAGTTAGCCAAGAAGATAGTGCTCTTACACAGATACCGCAATATGAGGAGGCTCTATCCGGTATACTAAGAAAAATACATATTTGTAGAAGGTAGGTATCTAATGTTTTATAGTTAGGCCACGTTAGGTACAAAATCCATAAAATGTGTAGTTGGGATCATTCAAATACCTACAAAACTAAACCATTTTTTTATTACAAACCGCAAGTCGTATAACGTCTTTTTTTATAGAGAACAAACAAATTTTGCTTTTGTAAAGACGATGCTTTATGACTCGCGAATCTCAGATACGCACCTAATAGTTATGTGTTTTACTAGGGAGCAAAGTGATTGTTTAACTCTCGTGCAAAAATTAAAACCCGAGCAAGCGAAAGATTCCAGAATTTGAAATTGAATCTTGAGCGATGCGAGGGTTTTAACGCACGAGAGTTGAACAAGCTTTGCTGTCGAGTGAAACAGAACATTTTCACCACACTAAAGCGAGGAAACATGCGAAATAAAACTCAAACATAACAAATTAGAAGGTATGTATTTGCAAGTCCTCAACTTCCAAAAAATAAACAAATCAGCTTTAGTCTATCCAGAAGATAAAAAAAAATTACTTTAACCTCTAGAGATTAAAACACAGTTTTGCGCTCTGAAATTGAAGGACAAACAGCGTGTTTACGAGCAGTGTGGTGAAAATAACTATAGTCTATCCAGAAGATTAAAAAAAAAATACTTTAACCTCTAGAGATTAAAACACAGTTTTGCGCTCTGAAATTGAAGCACAAACAGCGTGTTTGCGAGCAGTGTGGTGAAAAACATTTTATCGAGACGTGCGAAAGTAGTTAAGTAATTAATCCTAGCCACGACGTGTGCATACATAAAGGTAATGGTTGGTTAACAGGAAATTCATGCCGAAAGTGTCCGCTCATCAATACTGCAGCCATTTAAGGCAGCTCATCACATCAATAGGAGACTTCTATGGCCGCGGAAAGAAGATACCTGCCTCGGTGCCTGAATCGCTTAGCAAATACGAGATCGTGGTTGAGCCGTAAGTTTACTATCCAAATAGGTATAAAAATGTTAATACCGTAGTTAATATTATCGTTTAGTACCTACATACGTTTTTGTTATTACATTATATAGTCGAGCACTCTAGCTCACATACCCACCTAACTCTAAATGGAATCCATGGCTTCATTCAATGAACTCTCTCGCCGAAAAAATATCATTTTGATTCCTTGTAACTTTAACTTTTTTTATCATATTTATTTTCAAACTACAATTTATATACATACACTAAATCTAACTAATCTACTTAACCTGACCTATATCTAAGATTGGCTCTTGTGGCATTGTACCGAGGATGCTGGTGGCATTTCCTCGCTGAATCGCTCCTTGTAACTCAATCTACTATTGCAGAACTGTTTTTGAGAGTTATTCATGTTAAATTATGTTTATTAGAGTGGTTATTAAATGAAAGGTTTTGTTTACAGAGAAGCGGGACCTCTGATGTTGTCTCCCACGGGTCAGTTCATCACGCCGTCCTCCTGTCCGGCCGACGAACTCATTTACTTTATCGCCAGACATCTGGACGAGGCAATGCTGCTCTTGACCGAGTATAGCATGTAAGTTTATCGAATGGATACATACTATAAATGTCGAGTAATCTTACTGAGTATAAGTAGATAGCAGTTTCGAGTGTTAATCCTACCAAATTTGAATCTCGCGCTCAACCTTTTCACCAACATTTGTTTGTATATACAGGGTGTTCCACGAGCCACTGAAAACCTTGAACGGGGTGATTTAGTAGGCTATACTGAACAACTTTTAATATGGGGCCAATCACGAAATCTAAAAAAAAAAATTATCTTTTTCATACATTTTGACCGATTGATCACGACATTTTATATGAAAAAGGCTTTTTTTTTTTGAGATTTTTGGGTTAGCTCCATAGTAAAAGTTATTCAGTTTAACCTACGAAATCACCCTGTTCAAGGTTTTCAGTGGCTGGTGGAACACCCTGTATATACGACGCGTCATGGACGCCAACGACGGCTATAGACGTCACATCACATCATCGGTCTATATATCAGTCCACTGCTGGGCAACAGCCGCTCCTTAGTCTATGCGTATGTATGGATTATGATAAATGCCCATAATCGCCACGCTGGGCAATCGGGTTGGCGACCACAGTAGTGCGTCCACTAAAATAAATAAATATTGACGATGCTGCTGCCCATCATCAATCCTCGACAAATAAAATGGTCAGTGACACTTCAATCCCTCAGCCGACTCTTACGACACACATGGGAAGAGTTGAGGTGGTGACAAATTTACTCTTACTGCAGTCACCACACGGCACGGACTATAGCCGTCAGCTACGCTTTGTTGTCAGGGGCGTAGCTACTGCCGTATATGCCGTATCAATTATACGGGGCCCCCAAAGTGTGTAAGGAAAAAGAATAAAAACTTTCTAATTTATATTACCTCCATATAAGGGCCTCCAAAAAATTTTAATACGGGGCCCCGACAAGGCACGCTACGCCACTGTTTGTTGTTCAACGCTTAATTACTGTTGGTGCGCGAGTATTTTTATTTTGACATCTATTCGTATACTTACAATTATTGGTGCCATGAAAAAAGTTCGGAACAAATAAGAAGGGGCAATAATAAAACAAAATTAAACAATAAAAAATGTATTCAGCAACAAGCACGTGGAAAAGGCACTTTACAAAGAAGTGAAAGAACGGTTCGGTCTCCTGGAGCTGCACAAGGACGACAGCATCACGCCAGCGCTCATGATCCTGTGCTGCCAGCGGCTGCTCACGCGCATCGACAAGATCGACACGGTAACAGACATTATGCATCACAATACAATTTTATACCTTTATCAAAAGCTTGTAATACAAGCGGAAGTCCTTATCTAATTCATCATCTGCCTATGTTAGTCCACTGCTGGACGTAGACCTCTCCTATTAACTATGCGTATAGACAAGCATGGGCAAGCGGATTGGCGATCGCAGTAATGTGTCCACTATGATGACGCTGCTGCCCATCATCAATCTTTTATCAAATAATGGTCAGTGACACTTCAATCCCTTAGTCGACTCTTACGACACCCGCAGGAGGAGTTGGGGTGGTGACAAGTGTATTCTTAGTATTCTTACTGCCTTCATCACACGGCTTCTTATCTAATTAATGGTGATAAAAAGAGACTTCCGCTTGTATTACAAGTTACAAGCTTTTGATAAACAGGCCCATGATGCTAAAAAGAGACTTCCACTTGTATTACAAGTTACAAGCTTTCGAGAAACGGGCCCTGGCTAACCTACTTGTAGGTAACCGCGAGATTCTAATTCGCGCCTTCTATTTTACTGAGAAGTAAATTTGTCTGTTTGTCAGACCTTATTCCTCGTTGTTTTATCACTAGTAATAAAATAAACAATGTTGACGTATATTTTCTTTAAATTAGTTGATTGTGAGATCATACTTTTTCATATTTACTGTGGCACAATTTTCAAAATTGTTTTTAGTAAAAATCATGTCAAGATTGTTTATTCTAATCAAAATCATTCGAACAGATTTTAAGACTTAACCTTTTCGCCGCCATCGACTTGATATCACGTCGGAACATTTCGTGCCCCACGCGCTAGAAATTTAAAGTAAAGCCTAACAACTTTCTATTTGACCCTGACACAGTGTCGCTACAAACAGTTTACCTATGGCAATAATGTGATGTCATGTCAGTAACCAATTGCAAAACATTTTCCAATGGAATACTATTCAATCCTTCGTCCTTTCTTTGGTTTAAAGATTTTATTGTATTTAAGACGATTTTTCTTGCTTCTATTGGTATCTTTTTCGGCATTTTTATGATGAAATCGTTTAAGTCGCGATATATTTTATTTTTGTTTACATCGGTGACATTCGATGACATTCAACGCCTGGCCTACTACCGCGAAAATCGAAATTCGTAAATTTCGAGGATGTTTCTCTGTCACTCAAACGAAGGCGTCATTAGAGTGAGAGAGACAAATCCTCGAAATTTACGAATTTCGATTTTTGCGGTAGGGCCGCTGATGTCAAACAGTAATCATTGCCAGTAAAATAAATTAGTGTCACTGAAAATCCGCAACATGGCGAGGGTCAAATAGTAAGTTGTTAGGCTTTAAATTGCACCTTCAGTTGACAGTTGTTTATGTGCTTTTACGTGCTTGGTGAAGGTGGCACTCTATTGCTTTTTTTAATGTGGCGGGGAATAGGTTAATGTATCTCCACATTTAGAGCGAGAAACGCGCATATTACAGACTCATTTTTCAATCTGGGAAACGCTCACTATTTAAATGGAGCTAGGGTTCCCATCTTCTATTACATTTTACCTAACTACTTTATTTAAAATTCATAAAAAAATCTAAGTCGAATAATTTCTAAATGTCATTATTAAAATCTATTAACTACACCAGAATTGGAGATCACATAAGAGTATAATTATTAATTTACTATACTATAATAATAAAATGTTATTTTTTTGTTACAGAAATTACAAGGAAATATTTTATACGTCACACATTACTACTCTGTATTAACGGAAGGCGTTTTGTGCATACCATGGAACTTCAAATAAGATATTTTCACCCTAAAATCTACTTAGTAAAATTTGTAAATGTTGTATATATTTAGACGGAATAAATAAATAGATGAGAGATGTTACAGTATGACCCACTACGTGGCGTGAAATAATCTTAACAAAAATAGTACCTGGTAAAATAGTATAATTATCCATAGCGTGGAATTTAATTTTATGTGTCATTCTTTCGTCCCTCCTTTTTCTGTGGGAGTGGTACTCTGACAACTCTCGACTCAAATAAGAGTAAAAAGATATATATATATAAGCATTTAGTAGAAATTTTAATTATGTAGAATTTTATTAATTGTATGAATTAGTCGTAACACTCGTAACTATGTGATGTTAAGTTTTAAGTGTTAAATAGCTAAACGATCGAATCTTGTGCTCAGTTACGATGCATATGCTGTGGTTTTTGAACACTTTT
Organism: Thaumatotibia leucotreta; assembly: GCA_025490895.1. Classification (NCBI taxonomy): domain Eukaryota; kingdom Metazoa; phylum Arthropoda; class Insecta; order Lepidoptera; family Tortricidae; genus Thaumatotibia; species Thaumatotibia leucotreta. Next base: position 149,463 of record JALPQI010000829.1, on the reverse strand, counting down.
TAATATCGGTACCACAATAAAATTGATCACAACACTAGTTTTAGAGAATAGGGTAGAGTCATTCGGGGTAAGAGCGCGCAGAGGGTAAGAGTTCGCAGTGGCTAGTTCACGGGCGGGGATGGGGGAAGCGAGGCGAGTTATACCATGATTTGGTCTCCCTAGCGTCCTGATTCAGAAACCGCGTGCTGCGCGGACGCGGTGTTAGTGCATGTCCAGACACGTCTAAGGGAGCGTTAAGTATTACGTAACGCAATTTTTGAACATTTTTGACCCCCCCTCCCTCCCTTGTCACGCACCATATTGTTCTTCTGTACCCCCCCCCCTTCCCTTCTAGGCTTTACTCCCCCCTCTCTAAAGGCGAAAAAGTTACGTTATAGTTTTTATCCTTAGTATAGTTTTAATTGCCTTTGCAGTAATCGGATTCCTCGTGAAACAACTGAAAAGGGTTGCCAATTTGGGAGTTTTTATTAACTAGAGATTTAAAAAAAAAACCATGTTACGTAACGTGTTGTAAGGAAGACCCCTCCCTACAGGGGTGGGACGCATCCTAACGTTTTACGAGACCCCCCCCCCCCCCAAATTGCGTTACGTAATACTTGAACGCCCCCTAACTCAAAATAAACCGTCAACCATTCGTTCGCTCTATTCGTTGGGGAAAAGTGTGTACCTAATATATAGATGAACGTGAACACGTGAGTCTATTGAACGTTGTATTTAAACTAAACGTTGATATCGTTGACGTTGATAAAAAATAACCTAAAATAAACAAAATACATTTTCATCACACTTGCTGTCTAAGCGCGCCATTGCTTGCGCGCGCAGCGGGAGTAATAGAAAAGTGAAATTCCCTAGGGAGTAATAGAAATGTCAGTACGTCATTTAATAATATTATGTCTTAAAACTTATTTTTTGGTTGGCAAGTGTGATGAAAAACATTGTATGCATCACGGTCGGTAAGCGGAATACTAACTCGAGTCATAAAAGCCCTCCGCCTAACGGCGTCGGGCTTCTAACACTCTCGTTAGTAATTCCGTACTTACCTCCCTTGATGCACAATGTACTATAAATTGTCTACGAGTTTAATGAAACATAAGTCCAAAAATCACAATCACACCTTTTTTGGACGTCAGAAAATAAAGTGCGTGCTCTTGCCTCGAATGACTCTAGGTACAATTTGTTTAACGTGTATTTTTTTTACAATGATATGTTTCGAGGTTTTCAAACTCCTAATCGTATTCCCATAATATTTGTATGAATCTCAGGATATTCTAAAGTTGATCTACTGTTTAGAATATTGTCAACTTTGTCAAGTCATAACGTAAATGTCAAACTCCAGTTTATTTTTATTATACCGTGTGTTTCGTCTTGCCTGTGCCGAAAACCTCAAAACATATCCTACTAATAAAAATTATAAAATAAGCACCTTTATGAAATTGTATAGACCCAATTTATTATATCTACTTAAGTTCTTTCAAAAAGAACTACACGAATATGAAATTGTTTCGAATTTACATTAATTTTAGATGTATCTATGTAACAATACGTCATAAATTGTGCTATATACATATAATTATGGAAAAATGTATTGTAATATTTTGTAAAATGTGAATACGATAAACATGTAAAAGAGCAAAAATAAAGCGTTTTCCAAATATCAGTGTTTCTTGTGTTGCACGATGACGAGCTTGTTGCGCTCCTTGGTGACGCGCGCCGCGGGCGCCGCCGTGGCCGGCATCAGCTGCCGCAGGTTCTGGCTGGGGATCACGGGGGCCTGCGACCAACAAACACGTTGTATACGTACTTCCGAGAGAGTTGAGGTCACACACACAACCACATGTTATGTAAACATAAAAGGAATTTGAAATTTATTAGCAACTATAAGATCAACCAAAAAGGTTTTTCAAGGGCGAACTTCGGTGTTTGCGGTAGTAGGCTAGATAGCCTACTACCGCGAACACCGAAGTTCGTAACTTTCGGGAATTGGTTTCTGTCACTCCAACCAAGGCGCCATCGGAGTGATAGAAAAATCTCCGAAATTTGCGGATTTCGTAGTTCGCGGTAGGGCCGCTGCTTCAATATTTTGAAGCAAGTCACACTAAGTCGCTCATTCATTTACTACATTTTTGCAATTAGTACTTTATTTAGATGTGTGTGAAATCCGCTTGCCCAGTGTGGCGATTATGGGCATTTACCTCCTAGTATAGTTACACCTATACGCATAGTTTACAGGAGATGCCTACGTCAAACAGTGGAATATCATTGGATAGGCTGATGATGTATGCATGACGTACGTAATCAACTAATCATTCACCTCAACTCTGGCGAAATTACTGTGATGGCCAATCGACAGCTACATAGGTCACTATAGTTGGAAATTTCTAAGAATTAACTTTTGACAGTTATAGAATAAACCTTATTAATATGAGGGTAAGGCTAACCGTTTTTCCGATAGTCTTAACGTCATATATATAAGGCTCATTTTTAAAGTTCCAATACCCGGTTCTCCTAGATTCCCAAAAAAGATTCGAAGACCGACTAAAATCACCATTAGAGGCTCCTCGATATCCCCAAACTTAACCAAAAGTAGCAATAATTTTACTGTGTTTGGTTCCTGACATAGAACAAACGATTCACCGACGAACAAATAAAACATGGAAGCCGCACCCCATACTAAATTGCCTTTTAAAACGGTCCTGAATTTTAGTTGACAACTGTCGGCCCCCCTCTTCAATGCATCACGGTAATTAATTTCAATATCAACCTATAAAAACTGAAACCGGCATTTAAAAATAGTTGTTATTTGTCCATCAAAATGTTGATAGTAGTAGGTAGTCTATAACTATAATAGTTGGGATTGGCTATATTCTAAAAAGATTTGTCAAAGATGTTGCGCCGAAATATGCGCGGAGTTAAGAAAAGCGCTATGTCCTGCCCATCTTGATCTTGAACAATTGTTTTTGGGGGCATTTTGAGGTGGCGTTAGACGTCCAAGTTATATATGGTCGCAGCTATTCACTTACCGGCGGACAGCGGGCCAGTTGCTTCATCCGGTCCACGAGTCGCATGGCGTCGTCCGACGTGTCGGTGTCCGTCGTCATGCCCAACGATAGCGCTCGCTCGGGATTGCCACTCTCTAGGAATCGGTGCACCGACTGGTATTGTCTGGAAGAGGCGGTTATTTAATTAGCCATTGGCCATGTTTTGACGTGAAAAGGAAACCTTAGTTTCGTTGCCAACAGAGCCGGACAAAAGGTTCTTCATCACAATTTTACTTTATGGAACTCTCTAAGTCTAATGTTTGCACGGCTTGGTATAACATGCAACTTGTGATTATACGTAAGTATATGTAGAGTTAAAATTAGTTTCCGAATTTTAAAATCTTATGAGATCTATCCTCGTAAAACCCAATGTACATTCCATTTCAATGAAATTTAAACCTTTCATAAACTTAATAAAGTCGCATTTCCTTTGTTTAGTTGATTTTACAAACAAACGAAGTTCACCACTATTTCTTACACGGAAAGGTTCAAAATAAGATTTAAAGAAAATAGTATAGTGCTATACGAGGCTACAAAATATAGCTACAGTGTTCTATTTTGCATTTTAGACCCCTAAAATATTGTTTAGTTGGGTTCGATCAAGTGGCTGCCTGTACCTGGTCTGCGCTTGGTGGCGCGTGCGCTGCGCGAGTCGCCAGGCGGCGGCGGCGCGCGCGCGCCAGGCGGCGGCGTCGTCGGCCGCGGCTGCTGCGCCCGCCTCCAGAGCTGCGCATGCGCTGCGCAGGTCTACTACCTGGATTCAATTTCAAAATGAATGACCTGGGCGCGTACCCAAGATGGTAATCGCTAACGCTCAATCGTGTATCTTGAACTGTCTTTGTCGCTAATTAACTAATGAGAGTGACAAAGAAAGAAAACTTCGATACGTTACTGAGCGTTAACGATAGGCAACTTGGCTACGCACTCTGTTAAGACTAAATGCTGGGCTGGTTACACGCCGACACACCTGGCAGGCGCATCAAAATTTACCCAGCAGATTACTTATACAAAAGTTCCGCAAAGGACTAAAAAAAAGGACTCTTCTCGTTTTTTGGGGACAATACTTGTTTAGTAGACTTTGATTGACATTGGCATACATACTTTATATAGTTTCAAAAACATTGTAGACAATAATTTAACATTCAGACATGAATCATGAGTGCATACACGTATTAAGAGTTAAATACCTACATTGATCCTATAGAATGTAATAAATATTTGGGATTCATCATATTTCCACCACCTTTTTACAGAAAGAGGCTGTGGTCCAACTATATTGAGTTTTTTGCTTCAGCCCTTGAATAAACAAACAACGGACCTACGTACCAACATGCCTATCCAAAATATCAAAGCCTAAGAGTAAATTACTGCATAAGTAAGAGCCAAATTACCTTCTGGAAATATCTATAAAGGAGAGTTTTCATTTCGTCATGGGAGAGTTTATCCAGCCTTGCCATAAGCATCTGCTCGCCTCGGCTCTTCCCGTCGCGGTTGTCCGGACAGTCGGACAAGGAGGCGGACGGCGAGCGCCCACATATCAGGTTGTTCTTGTACTCTATTGCGGTATCTATTGCTTCTATGGCTTCTTCACATTCAAGCAGCTTCCGCTCCTGAAACGTAAATTGTCATCAAACATACGAGAATTAGTACTTACATTTTGATTGAGATTTGTAATCAAGAACACAATATTACTTTTGATAAAAAATTCTGAGAGAAATGCATCCAAATTAACACTCATCTAAAATAGTATCTCAAAAACGTGGTTTTTACAACTTTACAAAATTATTATAAAAGCACAAGTTCATTTTATAAGGTAGCAATTTAGTTCTATAAAATAGTATATTAGTATTATGTAAATAAGGACTATTGTTAATTCTGTACATTCTTACCTCAGAATCCGATAAGGATTTGTATATTTTTCTTTTGTGACCTAAACTACATCTTTGTTCATGTAAACACTCTCTTGTTTTCCTCAAGTTTTTGATTTCTTTTCTTAACATAAATTCTTTTTCTTTTGTAAGTTCTAAATTCTCCAAATCATTTGTCTTTTCTTTAAGTATACTGTCTATATGGGATATTCTATGTGTAAAATGTTTTAATGAATGCACCTTTTTGTCTTTCACCTCAACTGAAGTCTCGGATAGTTCATCTAATTTCATTTTATCCTTAACTAATTCTACATCTAATGTATTTTTACGTTTTTCGTCTTTTTTTATTTGTCGCTTAATTTGATCTATTTGTTTTTTATACGTTTTGAGGCTAGTTTCATGTTTTCTTATCTCTTTAATATTGTCTTGGTCCATGGCACTGGATTCTTCACTGTCTTCTAATTGTTTTTCATACTTCTCTATTATAGACTTGCATTGCTTTAAATGGTGTAATAATTTGACATTATTCTTGTCTAAAGTTAACTTAGATTGTGTAGCTGCAAAGTCTGCCTTAGCTTTGTTATACTGGTTTTTAGTAGCGACTTTTTCTGAATATGGTTTATTTTGTGAATTGTGACTTGTTCTTGAGAGATCATCAATAAGCCTTTCTTTGGCAATACAAAGATTTATCAATTCCTTTAGTTGTGATTGACTATTCCCAATTTCTTTTGAAAGTTTCCTAGCTAAAACTTGTTTCTGAGCATACTTTTCTTTAGTCATATTGTACTTTTTACATATTTCTACATTCTTTGGGGAGTCAATCATTTTGAGAAGTTCCCTCTCTATAAGCTTTGGTTCAGGATCTAGATCGTTTTTGTGGGATTCAATGAGAATTCTTTGAGATTCAGGTGAAATGGCTTTTGCTGCCACCTTTCTAAGTAATTCTAGTTCTGGCCCAGATAAACTTTCACCTGGTTGAATAGTTCTTCTACGTCCAGAGTTTGATTGTGAAGTCATTATAGGTAATGACTGTGATCCACTAGTTTCTGATATTGTAATGTCATCAGAGTCTGCATGGTTCAGGTACTCTTCACATCTGTCTGCAAATAATTGATCATTTTTTTCTCTGAAATATTCCATAAATTTGTCAAGTTTATCTTGGAAGACTGTGTCCGAATCACTATCTTCTGAGTCGGAATCTGCATCAGATTCACTGGGCTCACTGGGTTCAGTGTCTTCGGCGATTCTTGGCAAACCATGCCTTGGGCCTATATCTTTATTTTCCGCAACATCAGTATTAAGGCATTCATCACATTCAGCTTTCAAGAACAACCACTCACTCACTTGGTTCACATCTGTTTCAGATAAAGATTTAGATTGCAATATCTTATTAAAAAGTCCTTCTGCATTAGATACTAATTTAATCCATTGAGTAGTAGCAAATTGTAAGTTGAAGTTGTTGTCAGCTGTGGGTGCCATTGATTTTTCACTGTAAACAGGTGTATTGTTATCCGCAAACAAGTTGACTGTAACAAAATTCTTAATTCCCCTACAGCATAAACATAAGTTCAGTATTTTCAATGTATCCTGGTAATCTTCAGGTTCCGTGCTGGTACAGCCAATGACCCAAGTAAATGCACGTCCCCCAAATGAGTCTCGAAGCATAGCAGTGAGTATACACTGATCATAATTTATTTGTTTAGGAGGGTTGCCAGCTAAAAGTTCCTTTATTATGTTTTCTAATGCAAACAGTCCTGGTTCTGGGTATGCTGCTAGATCACAAAAGCTAGCAGTTGACATCCTGTGATTAAGAACTCCATTTGTGCCAACCCATTTCTGTTCCATACTAACTGTAAATACTGTATGATTATTACCGGGACAGCGCTGCCGCCAACCTAATTGTAAATACTGGAATGCTTCCTCAACATTACAGCATCTGACTAGACCAGCTCCCAGAACATCAAATATATTGTTGTTCACAACTTGCATCCATGTTATGTGCAGAATATACTCTCTCTCAGGCATTTGATTTAATTTATGAAATATCTCAGTCAGGAACCTAGGTACAATGCCTTGATCACACTCACTGTGAATGCATTCAAAACCTGAAAAGTTTAAGAAAAACTAGTTAATAGTATGAACACTGTACAAAGGAGGATTAAATTTGACTGATATCTACTATGACTGTGTGGCTGAGTGGGCATGAGCCACAAAAGCTGACATACATGGGTTTGAATTCCATCTCAGTTGTTGGTGAACTAGATCTTTTTCTTTCGTATATGACATCTAATACTTATAATTTAATGTACATATAATATTCATTATCAAGAGATTGTTTTTTTTTTTAACTTATAATTCTTATAAAAAAGTTTATCCAATATCTCTGTAGAACATACCTGGTCCAAATAATGTGTAAGTCTTCCCAGTCTTCGGCTGACCAAAGACCACAACTGAAGTATCGCATCCATCGAGGAAACAATTTATTTGTGGTATCATAAACGAATTGAAGAGGTGTGCTTGCGTACAGTCTACGGGCAAAGCCCTGTTAACGTGAAACGTTTGTCCGCTTTCTGTAATCACTATTTGTGTCACTGGATTACTGAATATACATTGAGAGGAGTCCACTAAACTGGGAGGTTTCAAACGAACAGCGATTTGTACTGGGATTTCCATGTTGACTTCGGGTACACAAACTTAGTTCAACTTAGTTATCACATAGAAAAATCTGTTCAATGATTTGTCACATTTTGTCGATTACACATAAGAATTAAACTATCCTGTTTATCATAGATAATAGTACGGCAAACGCTAAGTAATTACAATTAACATCTTTATTAAATATTGAATCCGAAAATAACATAGCAAGCGCAAATGTACACAAAATGTAATTTTTTTTTGAAGAACCATAGAATCTAACACAGTTTTATTGACCATAGACAATATAAAGAGTAATGAAAGAAGAAAATTTTCAGTTACTCTCAAAAATTTATTATTATTTTATCCAAAATAAAAGAAACTGCATTGTTTTTTATTTTATTAAACATAGTTATCGATATTTGATTTAAACATTAATCAGTGGACTTCAATTCGTTTACTCCATGACTCTGACATTTATGTAGGACAAGTGTCACAATTGACAGCTGACGGTCGATAGTGACAGACGTCAGACGTGACGTGACAGTCGAGTTGACCGAGGAGGTACTGAGGGCTGAAGCAGACGCGAAACGTAATCTCATTTTTTAGTTAGTTCGTGTACTGCTGATAAGGTGGACTTCCGGAATCATTGCCGCTACCGATAATATTTCAAACATTTAGAGTTTCAAAGAAAACATCTGGACCAGGCTGCAGTTAGTTATAAAATGGAAATGGATACAATCGGCGATCAAGAAAAGAACCAAGTCCCTAAGTACGGCCTGAAATTGGCTTTAAATCATGAATATCCTTTACAAAGCAAACAAATTATTGTACCAAGCGCTAAGCAAATGTTTGAAATGATGCCTCTTACGACAAGGTAAGTGATTTTTTTTATTTAGACTGGAACCTTATTATTTCAGAATAGGCCTTTAGATCATATATTAAATCAAAATGCTTAATATTATACATTTTGCAGATACTTAAAGTATTATGTTGGTAAAAAAATAAGCAAGAAGAAACCTATTATGGACTACATTCATATGATATCAGCCCAAAGGATGTATGGTAAGTTTTGTTTAGTGGTTATTAATCTTTTTTTTTTTACACAGATTTTTATATTTTTCAAAATATTTTAACAAAGTTAAACAAGGTATTTAACCTTGTTTAACTTTGTCATAATATTTTGAATTTCTTGTGTTAGGTTATTTTATAATGATGGTATTATTTACTTTAGGTCTCCTATTATAAAATTAGAATTTTAATTAACCTGAACTAATGTTCACAACTTTACATTCCAATAATTTATATACTTGATTACATCACATAATTGAATAAATTAATTCAAAAAAGTTGACAATTTATGTACATAATTACTAGATAATATTGTTATTGAACTTAATATATTTATAGCACAATTTTATTTGTTACCTACTAAAACAAATTATCTCTGTTTTCAGGCTGCCCAATTGGGGGAATTGGTGGTGGCACAATAGGAAGAGGATACAAGGGAGAATTCTGCCGCTTCCAGCTCTATCCTGGCATCTATGACCACATCACAGTACCCGAGTGTCAGTTCATTGTCAATATCAGGAATGCCAATAATGAAACTATATTCCAATCTGTTTTATCTACTTACAAGTAAGTCGTAATGTAGGCTTATTCCTGATTGATGATTTTGTATCTTATCTGCTTATTTAATCCTGCAAGACAAATTAATTAGTATCAAAGTCTACTATTTCAAACTTTATCTTTTATAGCTACTGCATTTCTAAGTAATCTAAATTGCATTATAATATATGAGAATATTTAGGTAGTGTTATGTCATCAAGATATCTAATATTTTGTTATTGATATGATTTGAAAATTCATAGCAAACCAAAGAGGGCACCATCATCTTGGGAATGGAATTTAATTGGAGCAGATTGCCAATACACAGCCCTCTATCCCAGAGCATGGACAACCTATGACCTCACCAAATATGGGGTCAAGCTAGTGTGTCGGCAAATATCTCCTGTTATTCCACACAATTATAAGGTCAGTTGTTGTGGGTTGTAAAACCCCTTTTCAAATTTTAAAGACATTTATTTACTACCTGTGGGCTGTATGTAAGTACCTAATAAAATCTTGCAAGTTACCTAAATTATTGTAAGTTAATAACATACAAGATTTTATCAAGAGTTCTCATCACCTAACTTAAGAAAGCCTCATTCGAATGTATCCTTGCATCTTAGCTTGTAATCTAATCAAGGGCTTGGCTAAGTGATTGAGAAAAATATTTTGGATTAGATAGATAAATAGATAGATAGAATACTCTTTATTGCACACCTTAACAAAAAAGAAAACATGGTTAAAACAGACGATTATACATAGAGGTACACAACAGGCGGTCTTATCGCTATAAAGCAATCTCTTCCAGACAACCTTTGGGTAGCGGAAACAAATTAAAATAGTGAAACAGTAGGTGATTGCAACATTTTAAGAAGCACATTTATCTTATCACACACATTTAAAAGTACATATACATATATATATATATTATAAATATACAAAACATACATATATATACATATATATAAATAAATATATACCTACATATAAAAATAAAAATAAAATATGGAAAAACATACACCTAAACCAGCCAATCCAGCCATAGATATGCCAGTAAACGACCAAAATTAAGACTACCTACTATAGTTATGGGAGTAAAAAGTGATCTTTAAGTCGTTTTTTAAATATATTCAGAGATTGAGCGCGCCTAACATCCGGCGGCAGGGAGTTCCAAAGACGAACAGCCAGGAATGTAAAAGAACGGTTATAAAATTTTGAAGACGAGGATGGGACGGAAAGAAGTAGATTTTGTGACGACCTGACCGAACAAAGATAATTGAAACGTTCTTTAAGATAGCGAGGGGTTTCAGGGAGAAATAGGACACGATATAGAAGGCATAAAAGGTGAAAGTTACGTCGGAAACGTATAGGGAACCACTTAAGCTGCAAACGGAAATGAGAAACGTGGTCAAACTTACGCAAACCAAAAATAAACCGGATACTGACATTTTGAATTCGCTCTAGCTTATCAAGTTGTTCCTCAGTCAGATCAAGATATGATACGTCGGCATAATCCAATATAGGGAGGAGGAGAGTTTGGGCAAGCGCAATCTTGGTCGAAATGGGTAGGAAATTACGCAACCTTCTAAGAGAACCCACAGCTGCAAACGTCTTTCTGCTCACTTCACTAACCTGAGGCACCCAAGATAAGGTACTGTCCATAATAATTCCTAAGTTTTTAACTTGTTGTGAGTAGGGAATTAATACACCATCAAAGTAAATAGGGGCAAGATTATTAAAATCAAGTTTGGCTAGTAATTTAGAGCTACCAATTATAATGCATTGTGTTTTATTAGGATTAACTTTAAGGCCAAAATCAAGAGTCCAGTTTAAGATGCTTAACAAGTCGCTATTCACAGTATCAATGACAGATAGAATATCACCAGTCCCACCCTGACAGTAAATTTGAAGGTCATCGGCATAAAGGTGATAATGTGAAGATAAATTTTTAGTTATTGAACTAATAAACAAAGAGAATAGTAAAGGTGACAACACGCCGCCTTGCGGTACGCCGGCCAACGTACTGCACCAAGAAGAACGGAATTCATCCACCTTTATACATTGCCGACGGCCAAATAAATAACTACGAAACCATCCAATTACCGCAGGAGACATATTAAGAGAACGCAGTATACCGAGTAGAACGTCGAAGTCAACAGTATTGAACGCATTACTAAAATCTAGCAGCGTCAATACTGTTAACCTCTGAGCGTTCATTCCCGAACGAATGTCGTCGGTGATCTTCACTAAAGCAGTAGCCGTACTATGACCAGGACGGAAACCAGACTGGAAGGGGTTAAGGAGATCAAATTTGTTGAGAAACCCTGTGAGCTGTTGGTTAACAAGACGTTCAAGAACTTTAGACAAGAAGGGAAGGATGGAGATAGGACGATAGTCAGGAAACGAAGATGGATTAGGCTTTTTCGGAATAGGAACAATACAGGCATCCTTCCATAGAGACGGAAAGGAACACGAGGAAATCGAATTATTTAGGATAACGGATATGACAGGTACAAGCAGGTCAAGGAGGGGAAGAATCATAGCACGACTAATACAATCAACACCGACGGCATTCGACGTAATGGCAACTATGCTCTTCTTAATATCACTGTCAGTAAAAGGCACGAAACAGAAAGGAGATGAGTCAGGAGCTGGAAGAGAAGAAAGATATTGCAGAGTTTTTTCTTTAGCGTGGCCACCAAACGTAGCAGAAGCCGAGAAGTGCTGGTTAAGCAAATTGAAGTCCACATTTTTAGTGGAGGCGTGCTCTTGGGATTTACCAACTCCAAGCGACTTAAGAAAACGCCACACCTTCGCGGGATCACCGTTTTCTACGGACTGGTGAATATATCGTCTTTGCGCGTTTCTACAAATGGTATTACAACGGTTTCGCAGGATGTGATAGCGAGACTTATTAGCATCAGAAGGATTGGACTTATACCTCGACCTTAAGAAATTCTTTTTGTCCAGGAGCAATTTAATCTCTTTTGTCAGCCAAGGAGCAGGTAAATGTTTTACCTTGATAGACCGGACTGGGGCATGCACATCATAGAGCTGGCCAAGTAAAGAATTAAAAAGCGACACTTGTTCATCTACAGTATCAGCTCCAGAGATAACACCCCAGTCAATTTTCAAAGCGTCCTCAAGAAGCTTACCCGCATCCATACAACCAAAATTGCGCTGTAACAGGATTTTAGCTTTCGTCTTAGGTGGTCTAACTTTATATGACAAATACAGTAAGTCGTGGTATGAAAAAGCATCGGCCCCAAACTGGCCAGACTTGGCGACATGAGGAAGGGAGGACGTTAAAGAGAGATCTAATAGGGAAGGTGCACAATTTGGAAAATGATGTGTAGGGCCGGAAGGAAGTATGTTTAGCTTGCACGAATGAACCAGAGACTTCAAAGAACGGGATCGGTTGTCATCTTTAAGGAGACAAGTATTGAAGTCACCCATTATAATATGGTGCTGAAATGAGGGCATAAGATCTTCGAGAAGGCTCTCTAAAGAGGCAAAATAATTAACGTGCAGCGAAGGAGAGTAGAAGACAATTAATGGAGACTGAAAGCCACTTTTCTTAAGAACTATTCAATTACTCTGAGAGAACATTTTTATTAAGTTTGGTTCACTAGAGTTGTCTTTATTTTGGATGGAGTGGAGAAAGTGCATTTTATAATACAAATAATATAATGTATTAAATATTTATCAGGTCAATAAATGTTATCAACAAATACTAGTTGTGATGTCACACTAGTTAAAGACGCCTTTTAAAAATAAAAATTAATTCATACCACTCTATCATTAATATGACGTTCTAATACCTACATAAATACATATGCCGTGGGCCAGTAGAAAACTATAAAAATGTAAACAAACCTAAAAACTTGCATTATTTCATAATCACACACTTTCAGAACACAATCTTGCTCTTATCACCAACTAAAAACCTTAAACCTTGAGTTGACATACATTTTTAGTTAAAATTATTAATATGTATGAGGATTAACGTAAAAATAAATCTACGAAAGCGTTTCATTATGTGTCAAAGACAACAAATTGTATTGAAAGTCAGCCATATTTTTGTACCTTTTATTCATATTCGTCACACGGAATATAATATATATACTCGGATAGGTAGTAAACACAAGAGAGGTACTCTACTCAACTAGAAAGAAACATTGCATCAGATTGTGTCATATTGCTCCAATCACCATAATTGGTTCTGTGTAACTCAATGCAAGTGCCCCACATACTAATTAATTACTTTGGCCCCTCGCAAGACAGACTTGAATTAACTATTATCAGTATGATTTGTTTACTTCTTTCAAACATGTACTTTTATTATTTGTTTTGGATTTGTCTTTGAGGTGCAATAAAGAGTTGTATCGTATTGTATGCGTATTATAATTATAATGTGCGTGGAATCATTCATTAAAAGATAAAAAATACATGATTATTCAATGCGCACCATGAGATTAATTATACGGAATCAATCTTAGTTTATAGTTTGTACTTTTAGGTAATAAAAAGGTAAACAAACAATTTGTAAATTTTTTGGTAGTTACAAAAGTTATTGATTAACCAACCAAGTACAAAACCATCTGGAACCGAAAAAGTGTCATGTTTCCCTTTCCCACCTATCCTCAACTGGCTTAAGGAGGGTAAATGTTGTTTATGTTTATTTAAATACCTAAAAGTATAGACTTAAGTCAACGTTTTTCTCATGTTGACGTAAATTATTTAAATTTTCATAACAGTCAGTGTCGAATATATATGTAATATGTATAGCAGTTATATAATGTAGGAATGGGGCATACATAGTTCTATGCCAAGGATATTATAATTTGCACTTAAAGCTCCTTTGTTTACTTAATTAAAAGTGTTAATATCAAATTTTGTAGCAACAGTGATGTAGCTGTTCGCTGGATCGCTACAATTAACGATAATTAGCTTTTATGAATCACTCCAATTAGGTTATTGTAAACCTTCTTTTCTAGCTAAGTCCCGACATAGTGCTAACTAGTTGTGCATAAACTTCGTTTCCATAAAACTTGGTCCAGTTTGATCCTAACCAAGTCAAATTATTTGGAAAATAATATTTCTTCAAAATACTTAAACATCTTAATTCATTTAATATCAGCCTCCATAGCCTAGTTGGTAGTGACCCTGCCTACGAAGCTGGTGGTTCCGGGTTCGAATCCCGGCGAGGGCATTATTTGTGTATTTATTTATCACAAATATTTGTTCCTTGGTCATGGCTGTCTATGTATTTAAGTATCTATATGTATCTATCTGTTATATATATCGTCGCCTGGTACCCACATCACAAGCCTTAATTGAGCTTACCGTGGAATTAAGTCGATTTGTGTAACATGTCCCAAGATATTTATTATTTATTTATTTATTATTATTTATATTAGCGCAGGTATAGTGGCTGACTGCTGGCAAAGCGTCTCCCTATTTTTATTCGATCTATCCCGGGGCCTTCGGTGTCCCATCAGTCAACGATAAACGCGTTTCTTTACTATGATGGCGATGTCTACCGTAACACCGAACTCGATTTTGAAGGAACGACAAGGTTGCTTTAGCCCATAAGGCGTCAGTCGTCAGGCATGCGGCAGAAATTTTCAGTCCAGGGTTCTTAGACAAGTTGCCAATCGCTAACGGTTAATCGTCAATCGTAAACGAAAGGCAGCTAACTGTCTTTGTCGCACTAATATGAAAGAGTGACAGAGAGGGAAAACTACGATACGCTACTAAGCGGTAGCGATTAGCAACTTGGCTAAGAATCCTGTTCAGTTTCACTTTAGTTACGCCAGCTATTTTTGCTTATATTTCATTTATTGTATCCCTAATGCGATCATTTAATTTAATATCAGAAATACTACGTTTCCTAGCTCTTAGGAAAATATACGTTAGATTTCGTAGTCTTAATGTATGCATAATAGAACTTTGCGTTACCTGAAAGCTTTTAAAATATTATATGTATAGGTATAATAAATGTATGTTATACGAAGCAAGGTACCTACAGGAAATCATCCGTTGGATATAACACATCGACACTGTTGATTCAACAGCCTATCTCAGTCCACTACTGGACGTAGACCTCTCCAATTAACTATGCGTATAGACGCATTAGGAGGTGAATGCCCATAATCGCCACGCTGGGCAAGTGGAATGGCGATCGCAGTAATGTGTCCACTATGATGATTGATGATGATGACGCTGCTGCCCATCATCAGTCTTCTATCAAAGAATGGCCAGTGACACTTCAATCCCTTAGTCCTTTTTTATGTTACGTAATATAATATGCTAATAACATTTCAGGACAGCAGTCTACCTTGTGCCGTGTTCGTGTTCACAGCAACCAACACCAGCAATGAACACAGGGATGTCAGTATTACTCAAACTTGGACCGAGATACCGCTCAGGGCGAATAAGAAGAAGAAACATTTAGGTCAGTACTTTATTACGAACTATCGCGAAATTAACGGTTCACATTATCACATCATCAGTCTATTTCAGCCCACTGCTAGACGTAGGCATCTCCTATTAACTATGCGTATAGACGCATTAGGAGGTAAATGCCCGTAATCACTACGCTGGGCAAGCGGATTGGCGACCGCAGTAATCTGTCTACTAAGATGACGCCGCTACCCATCATCAATCTACTATCACGCATCGCAATCTCTAAATACGCTGAATATTCTCCCATTTATAATGACCGAGCTGATTAGCGCAGCAATATCCTCGCGAGGCGGCTCAGTCATTGTAAACCCGTCTTATAACCGATTTTTAAGTGATATCGCTGTTTGCTCATTTTATACCATCCAGCGTAATTCTGATTGTTATCTGAGCAAATTCATAAAAACGTTTGATGTGTAGACATACCAATATATTAAACTCCTGCACGTCCATACATATCCATGTGCCTGTATCTATTAAATTATCATCCTGTGTACGTGATTTAAGACAATTCGTCAAAAAATGGCAACAACGTATCTTAACAAGCCGTCTTATTAATAAGACCGAAACAGACAAACAAACAACATTGTTCGAACTTCCGAAGTATACTATATTAGTTAGATTTTATCGGTACTAATAATACTGTATTTCATCCAATAGTCAAACTTCAAGTGCTTACTTCCTGCTGTTATCGTATAAAGCTGTACACGATAACATTATCAGTGATCTTGCCGAATATTAGGTAGATATCACGTTATATCACGGTAATTAATGAATGCCTATATTATGTATTATCTGCGTGATTTACCACGTGGCGTCTGCGATAAAATACTTGATACGATATCAAATATATGAAATAGGTGCAAAAGCTTCACTGTTTAAGCAATTTCAATAGTAAATAAATAAATAATAACAATATAAAATTAAATGTCGTCCGAGCAACCAAAGGTCATAACAATCGCACGTACCTAAACCGCGCGTAGAGAGTTACTGCGAAGCTAATGTTTTATTACACAAGAGCAATTGGTATATTGCATATTGTCCTTGAGAATGCCAATTCCGTTATGTGCACAATTCCAGGAACTGAAAAATCAATTCAAAGTACATAATGTTTACAGTCTTCTTTTTCCAATTTTAAATTTGCACATGGATATTGGCAATCTCAACGACGTATTTAGTTGTACCATTATTCAATGTACTCTATGGTTGTACCTATATCATACATAAATATTGCAAGACAAACGCCGTTGGTCATAACTAATTTTTAGCATCAACTCATTTTTATCTTACGTTCTCACACTTCTCACACCTAAGTTCTGGCTTACAAAATTGTTCAAAATTTACAGCTAAACTAGAATTGGAGAGATATTCAGAAGAGTACACATGCGGCGTGTCGTTAGAGCAAAAAGTCGGCGATACGTCTTGTACATTCACTGTGGCGAAGAAAAAGCACGACAACGAGACTATTCACGAAGGGTATTGTCTATGGAGTTCAGCGAAGACGTCGAGCTACGTGTGGGAGTGCCTTAAGAAGCACGGAAAACTGGGGCCGGATCCCAGCCTAACTCCGCCGCCGCCGAAAGTCCCCGACAAGTCGGAACCGAAAGTTGAACAGAAAAAGGAAAAAACTAAGAAGATTTATAAATGTGAGTTTTCATTACAATAAGGATGATGACTGTAGTTAAAATAAATTATTTAACATTATGCACGACATAATACACGAAGAAATTATTACTAAGATGTAGATTGCAGTATTTTTTGTACAGAACTTCTATTTAATAAATTGAAAAGAACTTAAAAGAATAGGTCATTTGGCAGTACTCAAACGTGACGTCACTTTTGAGTATTTCGTATAAAATTCCATAGTGGTGATCGTTTTGACAGTTCGAAAAAAGATGCTGATTTGACTTGCCAGTCATCATGCCTATTTGTGAAGAACTAAGCGTGGCTACTTCAAGTAATGTCCCCTTCAAATATTGAGCGTGTTGTGAGTTGAGGCGAGAGCTAGAGTAAAATGGAATAAAAAATACTATTGATATAAATCTCATTGGCATTATAAACTTTGTGTTGTATATTTGTTATGCTTTATATCTTTGTCCTGTTATGAATAACAAGCAAGTATATTGTATTGCCAACAGGTGATTCCGTAGGACTATCAAGCGTCATATCACTCGACCCGGGCGGAACAGGGACGACGGAGTTCTGTCTCGCTTGGGATATGCCTATTATTAAATATAAGAAAGACAAGAAAATCCATAGAAGGTAATCTTTATTACCTGTTCGAAACTAAGTTGGCTATGTAAAATTTTCCGAAGATATGAATATTATATTTTTCCTTGATAGCCGTCATTTTAAAGTCCAAGGAAATGCAGCTCTTTTATTTGTATTTCCTATAAATTGTTAATTATATTTTTTTAAGTGAGCGAGGTGACATTGTTGCAGTTTTAAGCATGAATAGAGCCTAATGCATTTGTTCGCAATCAGTACAATGAAATAGAAAAAAAATCTGTCCGTTGACAATGTCACTCGTGTCATTCAATTTTTTTTTTTCTATTTCATTTTTTATCCGTGCGGTGACGGAGTAAGAATACAAAAATCACCGCCCCTCTCTTCCCGTGGGTGTCGTAGGAGTCGACTAAGGGAAATACTGAGTAGCCAGCTTCTCAGCCGGTGGTAGGGTATTTTTACTAGTACCCGCCTGGTTGGCTACCACCGTACATTCGGTGTAAACGCCCGTGAAATGACTTACCTTCGTGTTTGCCGTGTTTCGGGGTCAGCCGGTGTATTTACCAGCATCTAGCGGGCCAGCAAGGCGGTGGCAACTAACAGGTTACTGATTGTCTCCTGTTCGTTGCCGCCGCGATTTGGGCTCTACTTTTCACTTACGATCAGGTGGAGTGGAGCCACTTTGTTGTGCCAACGTTATTTTTATTGGGTCGGCAACGCGCATGTGACACCCTGAGGTTGCAGGCGCCCATAGGCTACGGTGACTGCTTTCCATCAGGCGGGCCGTATGCTTGTTTGCCACCGACGTGGTATAAAAAAAAAAAAAAAATTTTACTTGTTGCGGACGAAAGCATTAGGCTTTGTTGATCCATACAACTGCACTAATGCCAACTCACATACTTAAAAAAGATTTTTAACAAATTATAGGACATAAAAATAATAAAGCCGCATTTTCTTGAACCTTAGGACGACGTCTATCAGGGGAAAATATATAATGCATACCTTCAGAAAACTTTACATAGCCAATAATTATTATACCCTTTTAGTTCACGTTTGCCGCTAGATTAAGAAAATGTATGCATTAAAAAAAAGTCAAATACAGTTCTAAACGTCCTTTATTAGAAAAATAAATAATTTGATCTCTAATTTCAACAGATATTATACGAAATACTTTGGCAGCGACGGCATAGCCGGCGCTAGCATTGCCGCCTATGCGCTTAGGAATTATAAGAACTGGGAGAAGCAACTCGCAGAGTGGCAAGATCCTATTCTGACTAATAGGTGAGTCATCCATGAACTGCAATTTACTCGAATTGTCAGTTAATATATTTGAAACGATAATTTTCAAATATATCGATTGTCAATTCGCATTAGCCACCTGTGTTCCATAGCCAGCAGCTTACAGACTGATTTGAAACATGCATTTCGATGGTGGTATGTATTTTAGATAGAAATATATTTTTTCTCAAACATGCAATGAAATGTTGTAGTTACGTGCCTAAAAAGCGGCCGGGAAGTACCTCGTTCCCGGCCTAGGCCGGCAAGTGCCTCTTTTTTAATTTTCATTTGACATAGGGTTGTGACCTGGCATCTAGGCTTTTAGCCAATAATTATCTGTAAGTGGGTCGATCACTTTTTTGTTGTATTTTCGTGAAGAACAAAACAAAAAATAAAATTACATTTTTTTCAATTTTTATATGTTTATACTATGGCACATATATTACATTTTTATATTCGAGAAGCTGCCGCGGACTTTTATGATTATAACGTCATTTTATATGACGGTAAACGTAATTTGGGCTATGAAGTCGTCCCCTGGGTAACCACGGAAAATTCACTAAAATAGCATGTTAACACATGTCCAACTAGTGTGAAGTGTACATATACACTTTTTTGTTACTAACACATGTAAATTATGGCGAAATATGATATAAGTCGAAAATTACATCTATTAGTTATGTCTCTTGAGTCACTTGTAACAAAAACATACAAAAACTTTTCTTTTAATTAGTGTTAACTAATACCAATAAAACATATATCGTAACTCTGACGTCTCCTTTTGTTTTAAACACCATTTATTTTAAAAGTTAAGATATAACTCTTACAATTGCATAGAACAATTTAAAAATATGTTAATTAAACTTGTGACACGTTGGTGACCCAAGAGACAACACGGTAATCCAAGAGACTTTTTGAATGTACGATTTGGTAAGCCAAGAGACAAATCGGTGACTCGGAAGACTTTTTAATGAAACGAACGTGATTTATATGAGAATATGACACATTTTATAGTCTTTTTTCATAAGGTGTAGTTGTTTGCCGGAAATTATTTTTTCTTTGGCTCCTCTGACCACTGCCTGGTATCCAGTATAGTAGCCAGTGCAGCCATACCTCAATATAGCACAGCGGCGGTAAAGCACAGAATATGGCACTACTCGTCAGCAGATTGGGACGGCATGTGTGACTATTTCGCGTCCGTTCCTTTGATGCAACGCTGCTTTAGCGAGAAGGATCCCTCAGCAAGTGCTGCGTCTATTGCTGGCGAGATCGGTCTAGGAATGGAATACTACATTCCTTATTCCGATGCAGTCATTAAGAGTCATATACGACCCTGGTTCAATAGCGCGTGCGCTGAAGCCATTAACAACAAACAGGCGGCGTATCGAGTTTGGATCAGGGGCCGCGCCTGTAATGATCCCAACATTGTTTCGCTGAAATCAGCTTGCAATACTGCCACCAAGGTCTGCAAGAGGGCGTATATTAGAGCAGACGCCCAGCGCGTTGCAAACGTAGGTTTGGAGCAAGTCTCGCACCCAACTGGATCGCGAAGTTTCTGGCGTCTGGCAAAAACTGTGGAGTCAAATTTCTGCCAACCATCGCTGAAACCGCTGAGATTACCAGATGGTTCATTGGCTCATCAGGCGCAAGAGAAAGCCGATCCCATGTCTAGCCTCTTTGCTGTGAACTCTCGTCTTGATGACTGCTCTATGCCACCAACATCCATACCTTCCTGTGGTGCCGTGATGACCGAAATTCATTTTAGGCATCGCGATGTACGCCGGGCTTTACAGTCACTTGACATCCAAAAAGCCAGTGGTCCTGACGGTATCCCAGCGATCGTACTCAGGAAATGTGCAGCAGAGTTGTCTCCGGTATTGACGCGCCACTTTTTCTTTTTCTTTAGTACTCGTCTGGTAGCATTCCGGAAACTTGGAGAGAGGCTAATGTGCAGCCGGTCCCCAAAAAGGACCCCGTTCAGACCCATCTAACTACCACCCCATTGCCGTAACCTCAGTGTTATGCAAAGTGATGGAGCGGATCATGAACGACCAATTGATTCGTTACCTAGAAGATCACTCCCTTTAGTATGATTCGGCAGTATGGCTTGAGGCAGAAACGATCAACGGGTGATCTTCTAGCGTATGTCACGCACCTCTGGAGGGAGGCAATTGGCAAACACGGCGAGGCTTTGGCGATCAGTCTCGACATCGCCAAGGCTTTTGATCGGGATTGGCACAAAGCTCTTCTCTCCAAGCTTCCTGCGAATGCGTTTGATCCGTTACCTAGAAGATCACTCCCTTTTGTATGATTCGGCAGTATGGCTTGAGGCAGAAACGATCAACGGGTGATCTTCTAGCGTATGTCACGCACCTCTGGAGGGAGGCAATTGACAAACACGGCGAGGCCTTGGCGATCAGTCTCGACATCGCCAAGGCTTTTGATCGGGATTGGCACAAAGCTCTTCTCTCCAAGCTTCCTGCGAATGCGTTTGATCCGTTACCTAGAAGATCACTCCCTTTTGTATGATTCGGCAGTATAGCTTGAGGCAGAAACGATCAACGGGTGATCTTCTAGCGTATGTCACGCACCTCTGGAGGGAGGCAATTGGCAAACATGGCGAGGCCTTGGCGATCAGTCTCGACATCGCCAAGGCTTTTGATCGGGTTTGGCACAAAGCTCTTCTCTCCAAGCTTCCAGTCTTGTCTGAGCTGTCCAGTTAAGCAAATGGATTGCTGACTTCCTGTATGAGCGCAGAATCCGTGTCTGGGTGTGATTCGCGGTTCGTGACAGTGAATGCTGGCGTCCCTCAGGGCTCCGTCTTATCGCCTATACCCTCTTTCTTCTGCATATCAATGACTTACTTCCTTTAGGAAACATTCATTGTTATGCAGATGACAGTACGATCCATGGGCGTTATCTCGGTCGGCCTGGGGCAAGCAGAGCAGAAATTGGCGATAAACGCGATCTTGTCGTTAAGCTAGATCGGGTTCTGGATCTTATTTTGCAAATGGGGTTCTGATAACTTGGTCTAGTTCAACGCCAAAAAGACTCAAGTGTGCGCTTTCTCCACCAAAACGTCTTCCTTCCACCCAGTTCCAACTCTTCAGAACACTCCTCTTGGTTTACAAGATAGTCTGAATATGCTTGGCATGGATATACGCTGCCATCAGAAAAATAAGAAGTAAAAATAAATCGATACTCTTATTAGAAACAATGGGTAAACAAAAATGAAATTTTTTGATATTGCAAATACATTTACGTACTATAAATAGTAATGATTTAATAACTTATTGTGAGGAAAGGCATTAAAACTCTGAAAAACAAGTGCGTGTCTCTTGTCTTACCAATATTGTCTCTTGGGTCACCGAAAAAGTCAGTTAGTGGACTGGTGACCCAGGAGACAAACTCGTGTTTAATCCAGATAAAAGCCTAATCTAAACAAATGATGACAATAAATAGGTTTCTCAACAATATCAGACCCCAGTGTCATGTATTAAACTATAGTTTTGAACCAAATTCGTAAAAACATACGTAAAATCGCAGTAAGTCAGGAGAAATAGAATAAAGCCACCTTACCTGTATCAGAGCTCCGGACGAAATGAAAGATACAACCAACTGCCGTTCTAATGGCGGACCGACTCACGTGACTCTCAGATTGGTTTTCTATTGGTCGAGTCAATGTTGTGCGGCTTTACGCCATTTATTGCATACTTTTGACTCGGTGAGTCGGGAGAACTTGTTTTTTGTTAGTAGACAGTGACAATTTTTAAAACTATATTCTTGAAAAAAGTAATTACTTTTCTTGCTTAAACTTTGCGTTAAAAGATAGTTAATGCAATGTTTTATTGAAAAAGACTGTGACATTAAATGCTACAGTGGGATTTTTTTTTAACCAAAAAGGTATTTCACTCTTAAAGTTTACGCAGTGACATGACATTTATGTATGGAAGTGAAAATGTGTCTCCTAGAAAACCAATGAATTTAGTACAAATTATAAAATTATTTATTTGATATTTTGGTCAATTGTTATTTAATAGTCTTATTTAATGTTGTATACATTAGAATCCATGAATGTTAAGTAATACAATAAAAAAAAATGATTATTCAGTAGTGTCACATAAAAACAAAAAAAAAGTGATTGACCCAAGTAATATTAGTATAAAAAAAAATGATTGGCTAATTGTTGCAGTTATAATTAGGTATTTAAATTATATAATTTAAAATATGTACAATAACTACTCAAAATAATGTTTAAAAAGCAGTATTATACGGTGCGATCCGTCGGCCCCGATCACCACATGCGATAAATTGGACCCAACAGACCGCATCGTCTAATACCGCTTTTTCAAAGTAAAAATTTGCACCTTTCAAACATGTCAAACTTAAAAAAAAATGAGGCGTCGGTGTCGTATTTGATTTTCAAGGCAGTATAGCTTAGTGCTTTCGCCTGTCCACAAGGACTAAAAATATAAAAAAAAGTATTTGACTTTTGTTGTTTCAAAGACAGTTATGTAGTTGACTTATAATTTCTTAGGATGAAGATATATATTTTTTTGTTTCATTTCATTGCATGTTTGAGAAAAGCATTATACATACCTCGGCCATGAAGTGACGGGTTGCCGTCCGAATACTATCCGCCCTCGCTTCGCTCGGCCGTCTACATATATTCGGCCGGCAACCAGTCACTTCGCGGCCTCGGTAGTAATATACTATTATGACACAATTACAAGGTTGTGTCACACAGCCAGCGATTTGTGTTTTCCATGGGGGGGGGGGGGGGGCAATCAACTTTTCGATCGACACTATTTTGTCCCGTAACGCAGATGACAGTTTCATCAAGTTTGCTACAAAAAATGCTTATAAATTGTACATGCGTTAGGCCCCACATTGACGTACGTGTAAGTTCATGAAAAGTAACGCAGCAAACAGATAATATGTTGATCGAATAGTTGATTGGCCAGGGAAGCAATATTACTGCTTTTAACAGTTAGATACACTGGCTACCAGTGTTAAAATAAACAATCGATTAATTTCAGTAATATACCAGACTGGTTAAAAAGTGCCTTAATGAACGAGCTTTACTACGTCGCCGATGGCGGGACCATTTGGTTCGACGTGACAGAGGAATACCCCGAAGGCGATCCTAGGTGAGCGGTATTTCCCAATATAAGGTTCAAATTGCCGTAAATTAATGCGTTTCAAACTATATCATATGTGGCTGCCTTGACAACAGGTGCGATTGTATAATTAGAAGCCTTAGCGTATTAGCGCTATCTACATGATTTAATTAATATCAATCAATACTTTATTTACGTATCTACTGCAGGTGTTAATTTAGAAAGACAATTATTTCTTAGTCTACACAGTTATCTCACATTTAATATTCTAATCCAAGTAATACTTATCTCTGAATGAATCTTCAAACTAAATTATACGTTTTTGTTTTTCAGACACGACTTCGGTCTTTTTGGATATTTAGAGGGTCACGAATATAGGATGTATAATACGTATGACGTACATTTTTATGCATCGTTTGCTCTAGCACAACTTTGGCCTAATTTACAAGTGAGTCGAATTACTTTTCTACTTTTATTACAATTTTGACCCCATCATCTCATTCGTGAGAATTTTATTAGAAATAATAGTTAACCGAATGACAGGCAGTTGAAACAATAAAAATGACGGTTGAATGTTAGTTATACTCTTTCAGTATAAAATATATTATAGTATTTTATGCAATAGTGGTATTACAAGGGTCAAAAAGTGCGAGCGGCGTGAGTTGCGATACGAGCCCGAAGGGCGAGTATCGCAATTTAAGACGTCGCGAGCATTTTTTGAACTAGTAATACAACGTTGCATACTATACTTTTTCTACGACTAAGAGGCATAGCATACACAGAACTCATAAAATATCCTATATTACTGAGCGCCACACACGTATTCCAGTTGTCCCCAATAAGCACATAGTTTGTATAACTAATATACATTGATAGTTCATCCCTACCTGCATTCCCAAGAAGAGTAGGTAGAACATTAGAAATTAATGATGAAAAACTCATATTATTATTTTAGATACATTTTAGGCACTGCACAAACTTTAATGCAAATTGACTCAAATCAAACCGAGCCCTATACTGAACTGGGGGCCGTCCACGAACTTCGAAATTCGCAAAAGTCGAGCATCCGTCTCTGTTACTCTAATAATAATTTTGTTCAAGTGACAGAGACAAATGATCGAGACTCAATTTCGAAGTTCGCGGCAGGACTTTAAACTGCTAGCGGAAAGCGGGAAGGTTTTGTTTTAAACGCAGCTGTCATTGTCTATGGATAACTTTGCTTTTAAAATCGTCCTTACTTGCCTGTGATAAAAATACTTTTGCATAATATGAAATTAGTGATTGGTACAAAAATATAATATATCAAATTAAAATAATTGAAAAAACTATTTTTTATTCTATTTTCTAAATATTTAGTTAATAAATTGTAAATATTGTAATAAATAATCTCGTACTAATGTTGGTAGCAGTGTAAAAACTCGAAGATGGGAACAAATCCAATATGGCGTCCATCATGGGTGTGATGTGGCAGTCTGTGGCAGACCGCAGTACGTTTTTGAGTCTGTTCGGAATGTGACGACGTCTGGCAGCGAGAGACGCCCATATATATCGCGTGCCTTCTCTTTCCGAACAACGCTGCGACATTACGATACCGGCTGAGAGTGCGTTTTTGAGAAATAGACTATAGACTTTTGACAGATGTAATTATGTATATCTTTACAATAGTGTGCGAAGCTATGTAACTAGCAAAAAAAAGGTCAGGAGTAGAAAAAGTAGTTTTACATATCCTATAATTTTCAGGTAGTTTTGCAATACATGTTTCGCGACACCATAGCACTGGAGACTGAGAAATGTAGGAAATCTTTGTACGACGGCAAAACTGTCAAGTTCAAGATAAAGGACTCCATACCACACGACTTAGGAGATCCAGGTAACAACATTACATTATTCAGCGAGATTTTAATAGAAAATGCCTTTTTACAGGAGGCAATATATCGTCTCGAGCCATCAGGCGAACTGCAAAGCAAATCATTGATTTGATTTAATTATATTGCCGGACATTATAATTTCACTTTACAAATGGATCTGGGCGTCAAGATATCTGAAGACCTGAAGTGGGAGGAACACATCACTGCAATAGTAAAGAAAGCGAGAAGCTTAATTTACCTCACAAGGAAGGCTTTTAAATGTCTGACGCCGGAGATGGTGCTGAAGATTTATAAGACGTACATTAGGCCTCTATTGGAGTATGGTTTTCAAACCTGGAGTCCCTACTTTGTTAAAGATATTGAGATGCTCGAGAGGGTACAGAGAAGTTTCACCAAACTGCCAAAAAAACTAAAGAACAAACCGTATGACGAGAGATTACAGAAGCTGAAGCTTACAACTTTGAAGCAACGCAGAGAACGTGGTGACCTAATTGAGACTTTTAAAATTCTAACGGGACACTATAATCTGAAAGATTTCCACAACATCTATACGCGCAACAATAATAATCGTCTCAGGGGTCATCACCTAAAATTGCTCGCTCGCAGGTCATACAGCAACCCCCACAGACACTTCTTGAGTAACAGAGTGGTCAATACTTGGAACAAACTCCCGGAGGATGTAGTTTCAGCTCTCAGCATCAACCAATTCAAAAACAGATTAGATGAACACATGTCCAAAAATATATATTGAAGATGTGACCAAGAGGCATTGGATACAGGCACCATCAGTTGTCTCAACTGTCTGCCTGAATTACAAGAAATAATAATAATAATAATCCATGCAGGTGTCTACTACCTGTAATTTGATCTGACCTACTACCGTGAACTTCGAAATCGTAAATGTCGAGTATTTGTCTCTGTTACTCTAACGAGGCGTCTTTAAAGTGACAGAGGCAAATGTTCGAAAGGGTGTAGCAGGATAGCCTAGGAAAAACTGCCCCCAGCGATTGTGGGCCGAAACTGTAATCAAACGATGCCTTTTAGGGAGGTTATATTCTGGACAAAGTTTCATCCCTCAGTTACCCCCTGGGGGTGAAAAACACCCGATTAACCCCAAAACTGTTAAAATTATTTTTTCCTAAACTATGAAAGTGACGAATTTTAAATTATATACAAATATTAATGAGACCAAAAGCTATTTAAAAAAATATATGAACCCTCTAACCATTTAAATTCTTGTAAAAAAAAAAAAATGAAAAAGAATCACCCTGTATATGAAGTTTGGCTCATGGTACACACACCATTTTTTTTCCAAAAACGAACCAATTTATATTCTACATTATACAAAAGTTTCACGGACCTACTCCAGAAGGAACATTGACAAATTAATATGTATTGGCTCTTAGGTGCATACTATTTAGGTATTGAATTTCTACTAAGAGCCTTGCATTATTAATAATGTAATAAAGAATGGCTTGCTATGGACCGTTGCTCGTGCCTGATTTGAAAAAGGTGGGGATAAAGAAAGAAGTATGAATCAAACTCATTTGTATTTATAATAATATTTTTCTCTTTCCTATTATAGTAATAATTAACATAGCTTCGTGTATTTACATGTTACAAGTAAGTTTTTAAGTAGAAAACAATTATTAATTAATCGTCATCACTGTCCTCGTTAATAACTGTCAAATTGTCTAAATAATTATCAAATATATTAGTCAGAGTTTCGGCTGGTCGATTAATATTGAATTTGCAAAAGAACACGATATTCTAAGAATACACATAAAGTCGCGACATATAAATAAAAAAAAATATCATATTTTCATACGGTATGTACCCAATAAAACGACTATGAAGGTATAAGCGATCACTTTTGTACTTGCCCCAACGGAAACCGAACTGCAGGTTGCTGCTCGCATATAGCTTCAATAATATATTTAATGCGAGATATAGATCAAAAATTATAAAACCAGCCGAAATTCTGACTAATATATTTGATAATTATTTAGACAATTTGACAGTTATTAACGAGGACAGTGATGATGATTAATTAATAATCGTTTTCTACTTAAAAACTTACTTGTAACATGTAAATACATGAAGCTATGTTAATTATTACTATAATAGGAAAGAGAAAAATGTTATTATAAATACAAATGAGTTTAATTCATACTTCTTTCTTTATCCCCACCTTTTTCAAATCGGTCACGAGCAACGGTCCATCGCAAGCCATTCTTTATTAAATTATTAATAATGCAAGGCTCTTAGTAGAAATTCAATACCTAAATAGTATGCACCTAAGAGCCAATACATATTAATTTAACAATGTTCCTTCTGGAGTAGGTCCGTGAAACTTTTTTATAATGTAGAATATAAATTGGTTCGTTTTTGGAAAAAAAATGGTGTGTGTACCATGAGCCAAACTTCATATACAGGGTGATTCTTTTTCATTTTTATTTTTTTTTACAAGAATTTAAATGGTTAGAGGGTTCATATTTTTTTTTAAATAGCTTTTGGTCTCATTAATATTTATATAAAATTTAAAATTCGTCACTTTCATAGTTTAGGAAAAAATAATTTTAACAGTTTTGGGGTTAATCGGGTGTTTTTCACCCCCAGGGGGTAACTGAGGGATGAAACTTTGTGTAGAATATAACCTCCTCAAAAGGCATCGTTTGATTACAGTTTCGGCCCAAAATCGCTGGGGGCAGTTTTTCCTAGGCAATCCTGCTACACCCTTTGTGGATTTCGAAACTCGCGGTAGGGCCGCTGGCTCCAATAATATTTAGTGCGGCACGAGGAGTCAATAACATGGGTGCATATACAAAACTCTGTAGCATCAAATCTTATTATGTGTTTGGTTCTCTCCTCGAGATGACCAAACACATAAGATGATATTTGTATTTAATTTAGCAGCATCATACATTACACCAATATTTCACATTCGTCCCATTGTACCCTTTAGGGCTTGTCCATTAATCACGTCGTACGAATTTGGCCAATTTTAGACCCCCAATCCCCCATGGTGATATTTTCAGGATGATGATTAATGGACAAGCCCTTAGCGATCCGCGAAGACGAATCCCTTATCCTTGTAAGGCCCACCATACTATTTTCTTTAAATTTAATGTTGGATCTTGCTATTTTCGAAATCACGGTGAATTTCGTTGTTTGTAAAATCAATCAAACAAAGGAAATGCTTTATTACGTTTATGAAAGGTTTAAATTTCATTGAAATGGAGTGTACATTGTAATGGACATTGGGCCTTAACCCTTAGGTGCATAGAGTATCAAAAACGATACGACCAAAATGTCACATGGCAGAATATGTATTCAATTGAGACTGTCATACTGATCAACAGAGTTCGAATTGGCATCGATTGTTTACATAAGTCATTTTAGAAATAAAATATGTGATACCATATGCACCTAAGGGTTAAGAGGTTATAACCATGGACGTAACTTACAGAGGACGTGCCGTTCTCAAACATCAACGCGTACAACATCCACGACGTAAGCGAGTGGCGCGACCTCAACATCAAGTTCGTGCTGCAAGTGGCGCGCGACCACCGCCTGCTGCGGGCGTACAGCGCGCCCTTTAGCAGCGAAAGGTACGTCTAAAGAGGTTATAACCATGGATATTACTTACAGAGGACGTGCCGTTCTCAAACATCAACGCGTACAACATCCACGACGTGAGCGAGTGGCGCGACCTCAACATCAAGTTCGTGCTGCAAGTGGCGCGCGACCACCGCCTGCTGCGGGCGTACAGCGCGCCCTTTACCAGCGAAAGGTACGTCTAAAGAGGTTATAACCACAGACATAACTTACAGAGGACGTGCCGTTCTCAAACATCAACGCGTACAACATCCACGACGTGAGCGAGTGGCGCGACCTCAACATCAAGTTCGTATTGCAAGTGGCGCGCGACCACCGCCTGCTGCGGGCTTATAGCGCGCCCTTTACCAGCGAAAGGTACGTCTAAAGAGGTTATAACCATGGACATAACTTCCAGAGGACGTGCCGTTCTCAAACATCAACGCGTACAACATCCACGACGTAAGCGAGTGGCGCGACCTCAACATCAAGTTTGTCTTGCAAGTGGCGCGCGACCACCGCCTGCTGCGGGCGTACAGCGCGCCCTTTAGCAGCGAAAGGTACGTCTAAAGAGGTTATAACCATGGACATAACTTACAGAGGACGTGCCGTTCTCAAACATCCACGACGTGAGCGAGTGGTGCGACCTCAACATCAAGTTCGTGCTGCAAGTGGCGCGCGACTACCGCCTGCTGCGGGCGTATAGCGCGCCCTTTAGCAGCGAAAGGTACGTCTAAAGAGGTTATAACCACAGACATAACTTACAGAGGACGTGCCGTTCTCAAACATCAACGCGTACAACATCCACGACGTGAGCGAGTGGCGCGACCTCAACATCAAGTTTGCAGCACGAACGGGCGTACAGCGCGCCCTTTACCAGCGAAAGGTACGTCTATAGAGGTTATAACCATGGACATAACTTACAGAGGACGTGCCGTTCTCAAACATCAACGCGTACAACATCCACGACGTGAGCGAGTGGCGCGACCTCAACATCAAGTTCGTGCTGCAAGTGGCGCGCGACCACCGCCTGCTGCGGGCGTACAGCGCGCCCTTTACCAGCGAAAGGTACGTCTAAAGAGGTTATAACCATGGACATAACTTCCAGAGGATGTGCCGTTCTCAAACATCCACGACGTAAGCGAGTGGCGCGACCTCAACATCAAGTTTGTCTTGCAAGTGGCGCGCGACTACCGCCTGCTGCGGGCGTACAGCGCGCCCTTTAGCAGCGAAAGGTACGTCTAAAGAGGTTATAACCATGGACATTACTTACAGAGGACGTGCCGTTCTCAAACATCAACGCGTACAACATCCACGACGTGAGCGAGTGGCGCGACCTCAACGTCAAGTTCGTGCTGCAAGTGGCGCGCGACCACCGCCTGCTGCGGGCGTACAGCGCGCCCTTTACCAGCGAAAGGTACGTCTAAAGAGGTTATAACCATGGACATAACTTACAGAGGACGTGCCGTTCTCAAACATCCACGACGTAAGCGAGTGGCGCGACCTCAAAATCAAGTTCGTGTTGCAAGTGGCGCGCGACCACCGCCTGCTGCGGGCTTACAGCGCGCCCTTTAGCAGCGAAAGGTACGTCTAAAGAGGTTATAACCATGGACATTACTTACAGAGGACGTGCCGTTCTCAAACATCAACGCGTACAACATCCACGACGTGAGCGAGTGGCGCGACCTCAACATCAAGTTTGCAGCACGAACGGGCGTACAGCGCGCCCTTTACCAGCGAAAGGTACGTCTAAAGAGGTTATAACCATGGACATAACTTCCAGAGGACGTGCCGTTCTCAAACATCAACGCGTATAACATCCACGACGTGAGCGAGTGGCGCGACCTCAACATCAAGTTTGCAGCACGAACGGGCGTACAGCGCGCCCTTTACCAGCGAAAGGTACGTCTAAAGAGGTTATAACCATGGACATTAACTTACAGAGGACGTGCCGTTCTCAAACATCAACGCGTACAACATCCACGACGTAAGCGAGTGGCGCGACCTCAACATCAAGTTTGCAGCACGAACGGGCGTACAGCGCGCCCTTTAGCAGCGAAAGGTACGTCTAAAGAGGTTATAACCATGGACGTAACTTACAGAGGACGTGCCGTTCTCAAACATCCACGACGTGAGCGAGTGGCGCGACCTCTACATCAAGTTCGTGTTGCAAGTGGCACGTGACCACCGCCTGCTGCGGGCGTACAGCGCGCCCTTTAGCAGCGAAAGGTACGTCTAAAGAGGTTATAACCACAGACATTAACTTACAGAGGACGTGCCGTTCTCAAACATTCACGACGTAAGCGAATGGCGCGACCTCAACATCAAGTTCGTGCTGCAAGTGGCGCGCGACCACCGCCTGCTGCGGGCGTACAGCGCGCCCTTCAACAGCGAAAGGTACGTCTAATAGTAGTTTATATGACTGTACATAATAAAGGGCATTAAAACTCGAGTGTGGGTTTATGAAACGATCCGAAGGCGAGTTTCATAATAGCATCACACGAGTGTTTTAATGCCTAATTATGTACAGTCGCATACACTACTTTATCTACCCACATATCATAAGCTTCCATGATGCGTTCAGTAACCGCAAATTATGACCGGCATTGCAGGATTTTTCTTGGCCAGTGGCCACTAAAACTTGGCCAGTAATTATTAATAAAATAAAACAGAAAAGTAATGCGAAAATGCAGAAATTTATTTGGAACAATAATAATTATTTACAGTTTGTATAGTGCAATTATTATAATTCCACAATTTTTTTTTTAACAAAACAAAGTAATGGCGGTATTGGCGGTAATGAAAAATTCTCTGGCAGCTGTCATAGTTTTTTTTTTAATTCAGAGACAATCTAGAGTCAACCCCACTATCATATCACTCGAAATCTTACTTACGTGCAACAATTGTCAATTTTGTTCGAAATTGACACTTAATTTCGAACTACACGTCATCTCGAGTGATATTAGAATAGAGGCCTAAGCAAATAGGGATGATGACTGTAGTTAAAGTAAATTATTTAACATTATGCACGACATAATACACAAAGAAATTATTACTAAGATGTAGATTGCAGTAATTTTTGTACAGAACTTCTATTTAACAAATTGAAAAGAACTTAAAAGAGTAGGTCATTTGGCAGTACTCAAACGTGACGTCACTTTTGAGTATTTCATATAAAATTCCATACTATTCCATAGTGGGGATCGTTTTGACAGTTCGAAAAAAGATGCTGATTTGACTTGCCAGTCATCATGCCTATTCCTTTATTTTTCAAAGATGTTCGAAATTTGAATCGAAAACGATAATATTATTTAGTTATAATAACACTTTCACAGATAAGAAATTTATTCTAACAAGTCAGTCTATTTTTATGGTGGTCATAATGTGCGGTTTTTGAACGCATCATGGACTGTTTATGATATTTGGGTAGATAAACATATCTATAATCCCTATACCTCGATGTTTTTCTAGCAGGAACGAGAGATTGACAAAATGATCGACATAACTGTTATCGATGTCTTATAGTTCTCGATAAATGAAATTTATTTATCCAGAAGCTTGATCTAAGTGTAAGAATCGAGCTAAGTGTAGCCTGTCAACTATCAACGGTCGGTAATATCTCCCGGAAATGTATGCTCCAGAAACCGAACAAGCGTGAGGAGAATATCGTTGAAAATTTCCGGATTAAATCCCGTTTCTTTCCAAACAGCTCGTTTTTTAGGGTTCCGTAGCCAAAATGGCAAAAACGGAACCCTTATAGATTCGTCATGTCCGTCTGTCCGTCTGTCCGTCTGTCACAGCCGATTTACTCGGAAACTATAAATGCTACAGTAACGAAATTTGGTGAGAATATGTATTGTATGAACCGCTACAGGATTATGATACTAAATTGTAAAAAAAACCATTGGGGTGGGGGCCCTCCATACATGTAACTGAGGGATAGAATTTTTTTTTTAGTTTTACATAAGCGTGTGGGGTATTAATAGAAAGGTCTTTGAAAATGATATGATGGTTTATCCATCACATTTTTATTTAAGCAAATCGTTTTCGAGATATCAGCTCTCAAAGTCTGAAAAATGTGTCCCCCCCCTCTATTTTTTAAACTACGCGATATAAAATTCTGAAAAAAATATATGTTATGCACATTAATAAACTCTATCAACGATTTTTGGTTTGATTAAATTATCTCCTATAGTTTTTGAGGTAGGTTGATTTAACTGTATTTTTTTAATAATAAATTGATAATGGTACGGAACCCTTTGCGCGCGAGTCCGACTCGCACTTGGCCGGTTTTTTCCGAATTTCTTCGGAAAAATCAATGAAAGTTTCCACTTTAATTTTCAACTCTAAACCAATGTGAATTAGGTCTAATTTTCACTAATACCAGGAGAACACGATGTCATCGAGGAAAAGTCAATTGAAATAGACGGTAAGAAGTGACATAACAATGACAAAAACTAGAAAAAACTAAATTTTCATACATTCCCGAAAAAAACATTTGATTTTTTCCGACATTTTCAACGCTAGGCGAGAAATTTGGCTTACGGGGCATTTCACG
Organism: Thaumatotibia leucotreta; assembly: GCA_025490895.1. Classification (NCBI taxonomy): domain Eukaryota; kingdom Metazoa; phylum Arthropoda; class Insecta; order Lepidoptera; family Tortricidae; genus Thaumatotibia; species Thaumatotibia leucotreta. Next base: position 115,203 of record JALPQI010000829.1, on the reverse strand, counting down.
TCAAGCGGACACGAAATAAAGGCTCAGCCGTCTCAGGTTCTGTTTATTTTGGGATATTTAATCAGGTACCGGTCGATGGCGTACATCGACGACGTGCGGTCAGGCACGGAGGACGACCTGTACGGGCGCGCCACGGGGCAGGCTGGCGGAGCACCCCCCACGCCGCCGGCGCCCGCGCCCGCACCGCCGCCGCGCCGGCGCGACATACTCGACCTGCTCTACAGGTGTGCGGGTGGCCGGTGCTAAGTGGAATGGACTTGAATGCGATTCGGACGTTCGGACGTTCGATTTTCGAAATTTAATCTGAAGATTAACCCCCTTATTCAGCAAGCCGCTAAGTATTATTTGTCCCTTTCGGTCTTCCACGAGCTACTAAGCTATGAACTATGGGCTCTAAACACGAACAAAAGATACGCACTCCCGCACAAAAAAGAGACACGGAGATACTCGCTCGGTGGTGATAGCTGATAGCTAGGCGAGTGTTGCAGTGTCTGTTTTATTTACACGGGAGTGTGTATCTTATGTTCGTGTTTATAGCCTATAGTTCATAGCTTAGTAGCTCGAGGTGAGACGAAAGCCTTATAGAGATATTGATAAGACCGTAAAGGACAAACAATACTTAGTGGCTTGAACTTATTCAATAGATGGCAACACCAGCTCTCTCTATCTATTCTAGAAATCTGTAAAGTATTCTAATAGGAGGTGCAAGCATTTATTGCTTGCCCTTAAAGAATGGTCAAAGGTGCCTAGCCTTGTAAGGGATTGCATATACCCGAGAAAATTGACTAGTGTTTGCTAAGACCGAGTGGCCGAGCGGTGCAGGCATCAGCCGCGAAAGCTGAGTACATGGGCTCGATTCCCACCTCGGACGTTGGTGATCTTGGCCGTTTTTTCTTTGGTATATGACATCCAATATTTATAACTTAGTGGCTTGTTAAGTTAGGAGACGTTTATGAATAAGGGGGTTAATCTGGATGCGTAGCCAAGATGCCAATCGCTGACGCTCAATCGTGATTCGATAACGAAAGGCGACTAACGTGAGTTGCACCAGACCGCCTGTCAGCGTTAAATCGATCGCAAAATTTCTTGGTATGGTAAAATTCATAGTAATCTGCTGGTTTTACGTTGATCGGCTTGTCAAGTGCGGTGGGTGCAACTTGCCCTAATTGTATTTGTCACCCTTGTAAGAAAGAGTGATAGACAGAAACTACTATACGCTGCTGAGCGTTAGCGATTGAAAACTTGGCGACGCACGATCTGCGGCCTTAGCACATCTTGTGTTTGACAGCAACACGCGGCTACATGTCTCTTTTCGATTGTATTTATTAGAAAGACACGTGTAGCCGCGTGTTCCTGTCAAACAAGATATGCTAGCCCCCCTGTTGATAGACCTTTGAGTGAAGAAGTTCTAGAAGAAAATTTAGTTATAAAGAAAGACTCGTAATATTGCACATTTTGTCGAATCGAGAGCGAAAAACGAATTGCATTCATTAAAAGGAAAATAAGTACTTTGCAGGCGCAAATCATTCAATTACTTTATGCAGAAAATTATTTACTTACTATTTTGCTCTATAATTATTTTAAAATTTAAATTATTAAGTATAAATTAGCGTCGTCTCTATATTGCTTATTTAGTTTTTATTTATGAATTATGTCCATCTCACTTAGCTTTTACGGTTTACCTACACTTATTATTATAGCTGTAATATAGTTAATCAAGTTGCTATTTTATCGCTTACACCGCACTATCATTTGTTGCACAGTTTCAATTGCATTTCATATACCAATCAAATGCTAACTTTAACAATGTCCATATAACACTGGCCATCTGCAACCATCCATTTCATTGCTAGATGAAGCAAGTTGTTTGTTTAGGACCGGAAAGCTATAGTCTGGAGTTAGTTTTTGTCATTAAAAATAAGCGGGATATTGAAATAAGCGCGAAACATTAGCATACAATATCTTAAATCCACACCTCTTTTTAGTGACTAAACTATTTTGCCAGATTAAAAATGGAAATATGTAATCGTCATCTGGACGACAAAACTACATATAATATGTCAGTGAAAACGGAAAGGTACCTTGTCACGATGTTTAAAATGGACTTTATTTAAGAACACATAAGGTCTATTTTTAGAGTCGTGACAAAGGTGCTAATATGTATTTTTTGTAGTAATAAACTTTTGTTTTAATCATTCATGTTAAAATCAGACATTTGTGATCTTACGTAAGAACTATCAAGACTCCCTCCCACCCCCTTGCAAGAAAAAATAAATCGTCTTAGGTAATAAATGAATTGCCCCTAATTTAGTTGTAGGTACGAGTTTAAGAAAAGCCAGTATGTTTCTGACTATGCACAAGTCCCTGCCGCACTATAACTATCATTTCTCCAGGACGGTGGAGGAGCCAGAAGAGCATTCTGAGCCGGACGAAACGGAAGAACCTGTGGTAGGCGTGTGGGAGGCGCGGCAGTACGTGTGCGACATGTACCCGGCGTGCGCGGCGCTCGTGCGGCGCGCGGCGGCCGCGTGGGACGCGGACGGCGACGGACTCATCGAGAACGGAGGGTTCCCGGATCAGACGTATGACGCTTGGGTCATGTCTGGACCTAGGTACGGATATTACGAAACTGAAGAACCAGTGGTAGGCGTGTGGGAGGCGCGACAGTACGTGTGCGACATGTACCCGGCGTGCGCGGCGCTCGTGAGGCGCGCGGCGGCCGGGTGGGACGCGGACGGCGACGGCCTCATCGAGAACGGAGGGTTCCCGGATCAGACGTATGACGCTTGGGTCATGTCTGGACCTAGGTACGGATATTACGCAACTGAAGAACCAGTGGTAGGCGTGTGGGAGGCGCGGCAGTACGTGTGCGACATGTACCCGGCGTGCGCGGCGCTCGTGCGACGGGCTCATCGAGAACGGAGGGTTCCCGGATCAGACGTACGACGCTTGGGTCATGTCTGGACCTAGGTACGGATATTACGAAACGGAAGAACCTGTGGTAGGCGTGTGGGAGGCGCGGCAGTACGTGTGCGACATGTACCCGGCGTGCGCGGCGCTCGTGCGGCGCGCGGCGGCCGCGTGGGACGCGGACGGCGACGGCCTCATCGAGAACGGAGGGTTCCCGGATCAGACGTATGACGCTTGGGTCATGTCTGGACCTAGGTACGGATATTAGGGATAAACAAAAAAAAATTGAATGTCATATATACCAAAGAAAAATAGACCAAGATCACCAACGTCTGAGATGGAAATCGAACACACGTACTCAGCTTTCGCGGCTGATGCCTATACCGGGACTCGGTCTTAGCAACGGCCAGTCATTTTTCTCGGATATATGCAATCCCTTACAAAATAACTTAAATGTGACAGATTTTACAGAGGTAAAATGTAGTGTAGGGACGAGAGACGTCTATAACCGTATGAATACGGATAATGCCTGGGATACTTATTTGTGCCTTTTTAGGTTTCCGTAATAAACAAAAGCCCCTTATAGTTTCGCCATGTCCGTCTGTCTGTTTGTCCGCAGCATAGCTAAGTGGCCGTTAGTACTAGAATTCTGCAATTTGGTACAAGTCTACATATTAATTACGCCGACAAATTGTTAGAATAAAATATAGGAAAAAAATCGGGTACCTCCCCTAGTAAGTAAAGTCTCCACTTTACTAACCTATAGTGTGAGGGATTGAATAGGTATCTTAAAAAGAAAAAAAGATTAAGGGTCAAAAGAAAGTCTTTTTATTTTAAAGACAATATTTTTGGAGACAACTGTTCTAGAATTTAAAAAATGTGCCTCGTTTCTTTTTCTTGCGCTTACAATATTACCAGCGACCCACCCCGGCTGCGCATGAGTAAGGGAAACTTGCCTAATTCGTACCCCTTAAGAGAAAGTGCTAAATATCAGGATATATAAATAAGAAAATAATATGTGTATGATATCAAAAGAATCTTTATTTATTTACTAATCGACTAAAATAACAAATTAATTTTGAACTTAAATATATTCTGAGATAAATACATTTAAAAAAAAAGTGGAAAAAGTACGATTTAAGACTATGTATTCCAAAATCGTACCTCTGTATTCCTATATCGTACCGGTGTAACTTAGTATGGAAATTAAGATTATATAATTATTTATAGTCTCATAATCATAACCAATGATATTCAGGGATATTAGTAATATTTATTTAACCACTAATCTTATTATATTGCTGGCTTTCTTGCTTGCTTATTTCAGATTTAAAACTAACATTTTAACGATATTTTTTCAATCCTTAATTGTTTGTCGGACTGCATAATTTGATGGCATTGTCAAAAATTAAATTTACAAGCATATTTCTCGACTCCAGCATAAAGTCAGTGGATCCAGACTTCATCGGGTAGGTACACAAATTATTGTCTCTTATTCTGTTTCATCCCTACAACATGAGCGTGACCAAATTTCTTATTTTTTTTAATTTTCCATTGTCAATATACACAGAGAGTTATTTCTATAACTTACATGACTAAGTATTGTATTATCGATTGGTTATGTTTATCATATACAGTCAAATAAACGATTATTCCTAAAACGTACCGGTACGAAATAGAACAAAGTGATGAGTACGATTTAGGCATAAGATAACTAAGATTTAAAAGTTGCCGTATAAAAAAAATGTTGTTAAACTGACGATAGTATTTCTCGTAATTAATAGCGTAAATAAGTAAAGAATTAAGCAAAATACTTATAATTTACATAGCTCATTGCGATCAAAACTGAAATCCTTAAGAGTCGACCTTAACTATTACTCGAAAACAGCGAAATTAATAACTTATTGAATAATTTTCGATGGAGTCGCACTGTGGGGTTGTTTCTCGGATGACGTTACACACCGACCAAGTTGTTCAATTTTATAAAACTTGCACTGCTTCAGCAGTTTCAATTCACAAGATATTGATGGGGTACGATTTAGGCAGGAGTACGATTTAGGCAAGTTTACCCTACTATACCTACATAAAAACCTTCCTCTTGAATTACTCTACCTATTAAAAAAAATCTCATCAAAATCCGTTATGGGACATAAGGACAGAAAAAGTGACTTTATTTTATACTATGTAGTGATAATACATTTTAACTATTTATTTTATAAGGTGGAACTTATTTTCTATTAGGTTGTTTTTTTTTGTAGCGCATACTGCGGCGGGCTATGGCTGGCTGCGGTGGCCGGTGTCCTCGCTATGGCGCGGACGCTCGCTCTAGAAGATGACGCGGCAGAGTTCTCGAACCTTCTCGAACGGGCGAAGGCCGCGTACGAGGAGAAGCTGTGGAACGGCTCTTACTACCGGTTCGACACGAGGCCGGCCAATGAGCGCGTCGTTATGTCCGATCAACTGGCTGGGCTATGGTAAATATGACGACTTGTATACTTGCTTGTCATAGAAGTTGCGAACACACACACATCATCAGCCTATTTCGATCCACTGGTGGACGTGGGCGTCTGCTATTACTTATGCATGTGCATGCATTAGGAGTTATTCTATAATCGCCACGCTGGGCAAGCGGACTAGCGATACCAGTATTGTGTCCATTACGATGGCGCTGCTGCCCACCGTCAATCGCTTAGTCGACTCTTATGACACCCAGTGGGAAGAGTTGGGGTGGTGACAAATGTATTTTTACTGCCTTCAGTTGCGAACAATATAAACAAACCATTCAAAGAAATATCCATAATCTAGCGCTATTTTACTGTTTTAATACTCGTAGTTCAGTATAATCTATTGGTATGGGTTGATTCAATATCACATAATTTAGCAATATTCAATGACGTACATTGGAAATACATACTTTAGTTTAGAGCCATGAGCGTTACATAACCAACATCTAAGTTATACATATACTTGGTAACTGAGGATTCTGATGTAGGCATAAAGTTACGTTAATGCTTTTCTATAATGTAACTCCAGAACAAACAAATCTGCTCTCAAGATAGTTCCGTTAATCAATCAAATCGACTGATATTTTGCCTATTCCTCCGTGTTTTAGGTTCCTCCGCGCCTCGGGTTCCACAGAAAAAGTATTCCACGATGCCCACGTCCGAAAGGCTTTATCCTCCATCTACGAGAACAACGTGCTCAAATTCATGGACGGGAAAATGGGTGCTGTGAACGGATTCTCGTTGGAGCGAAATCGCGCTGATGCCACCGCGCTGCAAAGCGGCGAGGTGTGGGTCGGCGTTGTGTCCGGTCTCGCCGCGACCATGATCTATGAAGGTATGTGTGAGGAACGACGCTAATTGTCATTTGCTTGTTTGACAGATCTAAATATGCAAAATAAAAAAAACCGGCCAAGTGCATGTCGAGCCACGCTTAGTGTAGGGTTCCGTAGTTATTCAAAAACGGCTGGGCCGATTAGGTTCGAAATAGTTTTATTTTAAAGTATTCTATAAGCCCACTATTCATGATTTGTTTCATATTTTTTGGACCTACGGATCAAAAATTAGAGGGGGGGGAGGGGGCACAATTTTTTTTCTTCTGGAACTTCTCCGAAAATATTAGGCAATATTTAGAAAAAAAACTTTCTTTCAAGACCCTTAAAACCCTTTTTAAGAGACCTATTCAATGATACCCTATATACCTATAGGATTACAGCAAATAAAAAAAAACATCCTCACTTCACCAGTTGGGGAGGTACACGAAAAATAAATGTCAGATGTCTAGTATTAACGGCCACTGAGCTATGCTGCGGACAGACAGACGGACGGACAGACGGACATGGCGAAACTATAAGGGTTCCGTTTTTGCCATTTTGGCTACGGAACCCTAAAAAGGACAGCAGGCCGTGGGTTCAAGTTTTGATCATAGAAGAGTCAATCCCTGGAACTACTTATGATGCCGAAGTAGAGTAGTAGAATATTTTTAAAAACTACCCAAATCAACTTACGATTGCACGTATACACCGTGATCTTTAATAACCCGAAAGATTTTAACCACGCATTTTTGATGTAAAAACAAACAAAAAATATTATACGACTTTTGTCATTTTTGGCGAAAAAACATTTTTTTTTAATTTTTTTTTTCTATTCTTATTTAATTTTTGAATGTATTTTAACATAAAAAGTAAAAGTTATTCATAAAACTAGTACTTACAATGAGTGTTAAGGTTTTTTTTACAAAAACCTCATTTTTAAAAGGTTTTATTTCTCACTTTTTGACATCTATTTATGAGTTTAGTGAGACTATTCTCCATAATGGCACCAACGCCGTTAAAAAGACCTTTTTTACCGAGTTACAATTAGAAAATATGTTTTTTTTAATCTGTAATAACTCTGAAACTAGGCGATATCCAGAAAAGTTTATCCGACATTATAGTTTCTAAATGCGGTCAGGAATACACTGTTAAAATCTTTCGGGTTATTAGAGATCACGGTGTATGTATCAAAGTTTGGCAAAAAGTACTCGATTTCCCTTCCAATTACATTTGTACACATACTTAATGTAATTGACATTATTATTATTAATCAGATCACTTTTTGCCTAACTGGTATTTAACACCGTATCAAAATAATTGACATTATTATTGCCTTAGGTATGCACGAAGAGGCGTTCAAAACCGCCGGAGGTCTCTACAACACGCTCACTCAGATGGGGCTCGCGTTCGAAACACCAGAAGCTTTATACGAAAACGGTAACCATCGTTCCATCGCCTACATGCGGCCGCTGGCGATTTGGGGTATGTACCAAGCCATAATCGCCAGCCCTCCCGTCCATACCCCCATGGCCAACGGGCAAGTTGCCAAAGAAAATCATGTTAATGGATTATAGTTAAAAATAATCGAAATGAAGGTTGTGTTGGTTCACAAATTTATAATGATTGTATTAAAAGGTTTTCTTAGTTGACGTTTTGAATATTGGGATGGATTTTTCAGCAAAGGATAAACGAAGAGATGTGTGCTACTATTTTTAGCTCTAACGTAGCTAGTCGTTCATATATCAAACCATGAAGAAGAAAAAATCTTAATCGATCATTCGACTGATATACGATACGAAATTATGGGACTGATTTAGAAAACCCGCTATAGTTTGTAGTTTTAGTTATTTATTACTAATTAATTAATAATTACTAATTAATTAATAAAATAGATTCATTCAACTAGAGATATCACACCGCTGGAATTGTTTTATTTGGAGTATGATTAATTAATTATCTAAAAGTACAGACTATAGACGGGTAAATTCTTTGCTATAAAGTTGTTTCCCTATTTGATGTTTATCGTCAGAGACCGGAATTCTCGTGGCACTTGAATTGTCTAAAAGGGTTGTTTACCTCTACTTACAATGTTTTATAACGTGTTGTTTATACTATACGCGTATAGTAATTACGCAAATTGGAATTGGATTTATCCAACGTGCGTGGAGTCTAATTTTTCACTAAAATATGCCACGATAATGACGGTCTTTGTTTATCGTGTTATTAGTATGTGTGGGCGAAGTGTTAAAATTGTTATTAAAATGTCAAGTTTCTACAACCTTAACGATCATCACTTGATGTCTACATTTTGAATCAAAATTTCATGTTACTTAGCAACCGTGATTAGTTAGGCACCTCTTTGCAATGATTTACTTCGATCCTTTTCACCGTCGAGGAGATGTGAATTTCATTTCAATTAAGTAACCACACACAATTTTTTTATGTAAAAATTGTGCTTCATTCTGTATGTTTTCACCTGAACCTAATACATTAAATCCGTATACTTAACAGGTCTCGTAGAAATCGTTGAATAATATTGATTAGACAATATCTTAAAAAGAGCATTTTTACACCGTTACGTAGACCTAGCAAACGAATCATCTGTAAACTAATCAAATGTATTCTGTACGAAGTTAATTGTGTAATTATGTAGTAACTTTTTTCTTTATTAGTGAATAGAAAATAATGAAGTATAATATTTACAAACCGTGCAAATATTGACACATCGCAATTTGTTTTCAGTCGGCGCAATTTATTTATTTTCGGGAGATTTGCTATTTGTAATCATCTTCGGGTCATTTCATTACGAAACTTTAATTATACCAATGTGATATTACTAGTATATGCTAATACTAAACGTTTTCAAATATTGTGATTTTTTATAATAATATTATTACTATAGGTATGCATTTATTTAATGTAACTACTTACCACTAGTTATACCAATGAAATTGCAACGAGAGTATTTTATTTTATACTGAATTATATTAATTTATTTAACGTTTATTTAGTTGAAATCTTTTCGGTTAATTTATCAACTTGACTAATGTACTTAAGTAGACAAATTATGATTGTATTATTATGAAGTTTTAACAGCTATTGGTGCATTTTGTACTTAAAATAACATATATCCGCTAGTTGGTCGAGGGAATGGTGACGTAATAAAATACCGTATAAATTATTTTTACTTTATATTTCAAAGATTATATTGGTAAAAATAAATGCGATTTTAGTCACATTAATACAAAATTACGTATAAAAAACCGTCGTTTTTATTGAGATTCCCATTTCCTAAGCATATGTAGCAACAAGAGATAAGCTTAAGTAGGTAAATAATAAAAACTCGAAAAATGCCACTGTCCATCATTGTTTTGACTCTGTCGATGCTACATTTGTAATTTCTATAAAAGCACATTGAACTATAAACTAATGAATATATTTTGTACTTTAATCATATTAAATACATTACTCATAATAAATCATTACATTAGAAAATAAATAGAAAACAGTAAATCTAATCAAAACCATATACTCTATTTACAAAATATTTACAGAAAGTTACGTTAACTTTTCAGTCTTCAAAATTAATTAGATATGAGTATTCTGTCCAACAAACCGTTTAGCAGAGCCCTGTGGCTTATAAACCTGCTTCTTTTTAGAAAATAATGTCTCCTTCAAGGATTAAAAAAAATTGCTACAATAATTCTGCGGAAGCTATACAACCATTATTTGATATTTGTTGGCCTAATCGATTTATTTTTCAATTCCATTTCGCCACTGTACTCCTAGTAGGTAAATAGAAGGTTCCTATTAAGAGTGCGTTTCGTGAAGCGAAGTGTCTTGTGTTGTGTTGTTGTACTTTACACATTTTTATTGTAGGTAAATTACCATGAACGTATCTATGTTTTGAATGTTCGTTTCGAAATTAACTAAAGAGGCATTTCGATTTGTTATGCAAACACCGGAATGTATTTATGTAAATGTAAACTATGTAGCAACCTGGTACGTTAAGAAATTATTAATGTGCACATACAAAATATTTATATCTGATTTGAATCTATAGAAACAGTCCTAATTAGACTGTGGACCATTCTAGCTGCTGGCACAGGTTATATTACAATTGGATTACCTTAACAACTTCGCTGCGGCAGCTTAACTCTTAATTAACCAAACTTTGTAAGGGGTCGAAAGACCCCATACCTTGAACGTGTTAAAGCATCATAGACTACCTGGTTTATGGAGTGTTTACAAAGTCTATAAAAAAACAAGAATTCTGCAAGTTCTCCTGAATCCTATTTTATGTGACGTCCATTGTCAACGAAGGTGTTTTGGCCGAGCATTCATACGGCACCCACTACGTGTGGGTAGCCGATATGTTCATGTACATGTGCGCTCCGTCGCGGTCGTCGCATCGCGGCGGGCGCTGCGAGAAGTTCATGCGCACGTGGGTGCTGCTGGTTTCCGAGTCGCAGTCCAGGCGCTCCCGCGACGCTGATGTTTCGCGCTCCACTATCGTTGCCATGTGGTTTCTGCAAATGTAAGGTGAGATTTTTAATTTTGTAACATTGATAGATGCTGTGATACTAGCAGTGGGTAATTTATAGAACACTTCGTCGATTTATCGATGTTGTATAAATCCTACTGACCTATGTATATCTAGATAAGTTTTGCAGCAGATAGACATACATATGAAGCAAAGAAGAGGCCAACACTTATAAATATGTATTAAACTATCATATTGCCTTAGACAATGCGTTTGAAAACCCGTTTGCTTAAGGAAAACAGTTTTAAAAAGTAAGTATGTATATATGACAAGCTGTCTAGATCCATATTTGTGTATTGTAAAACTTATCTAGTGACCTAGTAGTACTTAATAGATAATTAAAAAATTCCGGTTCATATTGAAAATCTTTTTAAAACCTCTTGAACTGCATTTCTTAGGGTCCTTTCAAGCAATGAATTAAATTGTATTAACCTTTTGACCGACAACGTTGCTGATGCATTATAAACTTATGTAAGTTTACTCAAAGTTCAATTTAGCTTGAATAATTTGCGGTTGTTGTAGGTGTTTTCACCAGAGTTGAGGTAAATGATAACACACATCTAAATAACGTACTAATTGCAAAAAATATAGTGAATGAACGAATGACTTAATGTGCCTTCCGTCAAAATATTGAAGCAAATCCCTTGAACAAACTTTTTGGTCAATCTTGCAGTCACAATTAGATTTGCTATCAGTAGGAAAAATGAACACCGATTTCAAATTCCCCTTGTGTCAACATAACATGTTGTCGTTTGCGTGACGTCAACTCTTGTGGAACTAACTATACCTATTTATGTTAAAGCGTACAAAATTGATGACCTGGTGAAGGTCGCTGGAGTCCGCTGGATGCGGGTGGCGCAGGACCGGTCATTGTGGCAATCTTTGGGGGAGGCCTATGTTCAGCAGTGGACGTATTTCGGCCGATATGATGATGATGATGTACAAAAGGTTAATCAAATTGATATGAAATTGACCTTGAATGATGTACCTGATCTGATCGTGTTTAGGGTGGCCAAAGGTGGTGAACTGCGGGGAGCCGTTGAGCGGGCGCGGCGGCGGCGGCACGAGGTAGTCGTCGAGCCGGCTGTCGTGGTCGCTCGCGGAGTGCATCGTCAACGTGCTGGCCGAAATCTGGACGTGGACAGCCACAGGTAAGTTTTTTTTAATATCCTGGCCAACCAGCGTGTCGGTAGAAAAGGCGCGATATTAAAAAAAAATTGTAGGGGCGAAGAAAAAGTTGTCCGTAGAAAATTTTGGTTTGACACCTTTTCCTACTGAAAAAAGGTAATTTAGCCTCGTCCTGCCCAATGTGATTTATAAAGGACATATTCAATTGTTTAGAACAAAAGAAAAGCGATTATATTTTCGAAGTCATTAGGTTTCAATTTCAAAAGCTCTAATTTAGTTTACGGGCAGGACGAGGATAAATTACAAAGTACCTAAACATACAAATGTAATTCACAGAAGTAATCAGATTACTTTTTGCCCAACTCTATTCGCCAGAATATATTTACTGACACGCTTATTCATACACGTCTCCTAACTTAGCATGCCGATAAGTATTGTCCTTTTGCCCTTTTCGGCCTTATCAATATGTCTATAAGACCGACAGGGACAAACAATACTTAGCGGCTAGCTTAGTTTGGAGACGTTTATGAATGAATGGGTTAGTTTGTTGTTCTAATATGCGAGTGGTTTTAGTAAAAGCGCGACACTTTGTCTCTTGCAATAAGGGAGTTTAGATTTGTATAAAGGTGCAAGCCAATTGCGTCGTTATGGTAAGCTATAAAATGGGATTTAGTAATTACCCGTTATAAGATGCCAGTTATATTCTCTTTAAATTCATACTCGAACCATTAGCTAAAATGGAAATTCTATCACCCCGTCAATTAATCCATGTTTAATTACCCATATAACGCCAAAAGGGCTTAATAATTTCCGAACCAATCGTCTGTCTATGTCATGCCACAATAAGATATTTGAAACAGAATTCTGTGGATTCGTGAATTACAATTAAGAAAATCGCATTTTGTAAACTCAAACAGAGATGTTTTAACTTGATACACAATTTTTTATCTATTTAACAAATACTAGTGTTACTTACGATAGATCTCGCCTTATCATCGTGTTCTGACTGTACACTGTTGGTTTCCGCGACACTGCCTCCGCTGACTGTACTCAGTCGCCCAGATGAGGATGAACCTTCAGGAAAAACACATATTTAGTAATGATTGTAATGAATAGGAGACTATTATTTTTTTTTTTTGCATAAAAATCAACTCACTGTCGCTCAGACTGCTGTTGGGTCGTGTGTTTCCTTTCCTTTTTTCGACTGACCCGTTTTGGTCTTGATCTGTAAAAAAAAGTTTTTTATAACAAAGTAACTAAGTATTTTCCTACAGTATATCTGAATTTTGGAAATTTCAACCTAGTAACAGAAGAAATATTATAATTTCAAAGAAGGTTCATGGTACGGCAAGACTTACGTTTTTTGCTTTTGGAGAATATTTTCTTCACTCTCTCGAATGGGGTTGGCCTTTTCAAATTGTCCTTAATTCTCTGTTGGATCTTATCGTACTCCTCTCGCATTTTGTTCAGCTGCTCTTGTTTCTCTTTTAAAGATTGCTGTGTCTCATTCCTATTTTTCCATTCCATAACCAATTTTTCTACTTCAGAAATTGAGAACACATTATTCTTAAAATCGTTTATTATTTCTGCTAACTCGTCTTGTCCATTGAGCGGGAACATTTCTTTACCCGATTTAGCGCTACACCTATCTTTGGCATTTAAGTTTATTTGGCTTATGTCACTGGTGGGAGTTTCTATGTTAAAGTTTTTGGATTCTTCGGTGGGTGAGTAAAGAAAGACGTCGGACTGCTGAGGCATTAGCCGGGAGCTGTTTGCGTATAAGTTGTTAGGTCTGAACTTAGGGCTCTCAACTTTGATGTTGGAGGGCTGGACGAGGTAATCGTGCTCGATTGCCTGCTGGATCCTGCCGGCGGTGTCATCGTGGAAAGGAATGTCGTTTTGGTAAAGTTGCTCTTTCATCTTTGGTATTTTCAGGACGGGTCGTTTCTTTTTACTATCGTTAATTTTTTCTAGATTCTCCTCCAGGGTTTGCGTGCAAGCCTCGCTGAAGGGGTCGGTGGACGACTCGACCGCAGGATTTGCGTCGGGGCATGTGGGTGACACTGGGGAGTCCACAGTGTCGCACGTTTCTACTATTCGTAGCTCTTCATCGTGTTTGATTTCCTTCTGGTCTTCGTCTTTGTCGCTTTCAGTCATGTTTTTCAAATAGTAATACATATTCGAGAACTCGTTTATTTTCTGTAACAAATGAAGTAATACAAATTTAAAATAAATCGATACAATTCTGTATTAAAGTACAGTCAAGTGCAAAAATAAGTATCGAAAGAATCCGTTCATAAATATGTTACGACGTTCTTATTACACAGAATTAGAGTGCACTGGGACATATTTTTGAACGTTTTTGTATACCCCTTATTTTGTCTTTGACTGTACGATACCTATAATTTTGTCGATGGCCCTTAAATATAGAACCCTTAAGAAATCGTAAGGTCACAGCAGATTCATCGCACACTGCTCGAATATGGCGGCGGAATGTAAAGAGCGAGATCCTTAACTCTTATAGAACAATGCAATGCCAATTGTCGCCCAGGATAAAAGGAGACTTTGCGGCGGTCATTGTGGTGTTTCAGGTACCTCCCGGATGCCCTAGGATTATCAGTAACATATTGACGCCCATAAAACCAAGGCGATATGATAAACATGTCACCATATGGTCAGCCAGTACGTTGGCGAGCATCGTGTGACCTTGTGGCGGTAGATGGGGTGTTTTAGGCACCTTCGGTATATACGAGTACTAGGATCATCAACAACATATTGCCTCCCATAAAAAATCTCAATGAAAAACATGTTACCATATGGTCAGCCAGCACATCGGCAAGCCTCGCGTGGTGGTGGTCGCGCGCCAAGTCAGCGGGCGTGCGCTGGCGCACATTGCGCAGCGCCACGGCTGCGCCGCCGCCCGGGCACTCCAGCAGCTGCCAGCACAGCCGCTCCAGCCCGAAGCGCGCCGCCCAGTGGAGGAGGGTGGGGTATTCTTCGCCGCCTGACGACAAATCGTTTTTTAAATCCTCTATTTTTAGAATAGAAATAGTTGTGTGTCGGAATAAATAAGAGCAGAAGTGTCGCTGTAGGCGTAGGCTAAATCCATGGCGTATTTCAACGCTGCCGGGCCAATCGTGTTAATTCGTGCCTAGTTAATAGGGACGTAACAAGGCACTGGTCTCACCGCGAGCTACTAAGCTATGAACTATCGTCTATAAACACGAACAAAATAATATAATAAATAATAATAAATAAATATCTTGGGCCATCTTACACAAATCGACCTAGTCCCACGGCAAGCTCAATTAAGGCTTGTGATGTGGGTACCAGGCGACGATATATATAATAGATAGATACATACAGATACTAAAATACATAGACAGCCATGACCAAGGAACAAATATTTGTGATTAATAAATACACAAATAATGCCCTCGCCGGGATTCGAACCCGGAATTTCCAGCTTCGTAGGCAGGGTCACTACCAACTAAGCTACAGAGGCTGACGCACAAAAGATACGCACTCCGGTGTAAATAAAAGAAACACGGCGATACTCGCCCAGCTATGAGCTATCATCGCCGGGCTAGTATCGCCGTGTCTCATTTTGACTATTAGAAGTATTACGCTTTAGGTGGTTGTGACATTAATGCGAATCCGCATGCGTCGTCCGTGTACGACCGAAACAGCGCCTTGGATGAATATGTATGTATAGCACTATCTCGCTCACCGGAAATATATCATCGAATCCGGCGCCTTTGTGCCAATCACTTTACAATTTCTACTTTATTTTTAATGCGATTTTTTTAAAATATACACTTACTTGATACATCAGCCTTTGGATTAAACTGCTCATTCGAAACGAGCAAGTTGAAGTGTGGAGGAATGTTCTTCTGGAATGCGCTGAGCATCCAACTGTCGAGTTGTTCCTTGCTCGTAGTTTTAAAACCTAAGGTCTGAAACAAACAGCAAACTTTAGAACACTAGTCTTAATTAAATATTTATTCAAAGATACATATATAACTATATATATTGTGTTTGTTACCTGGCACATAAACTCCAAAGGGTGATCCGAAGCTCTTAATAGCTGGTCCAACTCTCTGAGTCGACTCTCGCATTTGATTTGTCTCCTTCCCAACGATTGCCCGTTCTTGCTTACTCTCACCCAGACCAGCATCGATACATCCAGGCATGATTCTAAAATGTCAAATAAATTCTAGTGTCAATTGGCCGTAAATTCTCGTTTGTCATTACGAGTAGAATTCATAATATAAATAATAGTTAAAAACTGAATAACACGATTTTTCGTATTCCTGACAGCAAACCCTTTCTTTTTAAACCCATATCATGGGGGTGGATTTTAAACAGCCAGTCCGCCATCTTGGAAAGGCCACCATATTGGATTTGTAATGACGTTGTAGCTAGTGATGTATTGTCATCAGAATTCAGAGAGTGTGTAAAATTACATCCTAATCGAAGACCGGGAAGTGGGTCAAATTAAGATTCCAAGATTTTCTTAGATACATAGTTATTTACATGAGATGCTAATAAAAGCGTGTTAAAGATAGGTAGTTATGGTATATTCCTTATGGAATCGTGTTCTTATATCCCTTCAATTATTACCTGGAATATCAAATTGAAGCGTATACGGATTTCGTTTCTTAAACGTCGGTATGTTGATGGCCTCTCCTTTCTTGTCTACGATTATCTTGATACTATCCTCTTCTCTGATTGGGTCGTTGAGTAGCGCTATAACCCGACTGTGACCCTAAATGTATAAATTGTAATGTTAGTTATTACACTGTACTGATATAGCTAACAAAAAAAAAGGTTTTTCTGCTGCTTTCGGCCATAGATATCGGAGCGTGACAAACATAATAATTACATTATTTTTTGTTTATCTTTAATATCACGTTCGTCTCCAACCCAATACTGTTTCACTAATGCTAATACTATCGGTCAAGTGTGACCGAAAAGATCTTTAGTAGGGTAATCTTATCTCAGCGACACAACTCTTGTGTCAGAAATGTTTGTATTTCCATACCACTGGCATAGGAATAAGAACTTGATTTTTGCTAGTAGCATAGGAATATATTTTGATCACGTATGTGTGTTATTGGCGTAGGAGTAACATTTTATTGGCCACAGACGTTGTGTCACAGGGGTCGTATGTGTTAAAAAATTCAGCGTTTTGTAGTAAATATCTTACAATTTTGACTTTCTTGGGCACGATCGAGAAACTGGTGCGATCGGTGGCAGTATCCTTGCAGTCCTTGGTGCGCAGGATGCCCACGGCTGCCGTCAGGAACGTGTCCACAAATGACGTGTCTTTCTCGCGCACGGACATCATCTGCCACTGCTCTATCGTTGGGTAGTCTGTGAAATGATAACAATTTGAAAGGTTTTAGTTTATACTGACGTTATCGACGGAGAAAATTTATATGTGTAGGTATAGTATGTTCCTATCAAGTTTTTTCCGCAATGTTCTTATTTAAGAAGGTACGTAGGTGGATAGGCAGGAATTAAGTCTGTTTTCTTTCGGAGTCCTTCTTCAAATACAGGGGGTTAAGCTACATTAGAAGATTAGTCATGATGACCAGTCTCTTTGTCTCAGTTGACGGAGTTTACCCTCGTAATATTACGAGATTGTATTGTAAGCCCATATTTATTGATTGATAACTTAAATATTGATTTAGCAATGGACCTTCTTTACTTTCCCACAGTGATTAATATTTCGAGTAGGTATCCGATTCTTACCTTCACAGTTGTTCGCGATGACTTGATTCTTCTCCACTCCCAGCAGCATCACTAACACCTTGTCGACTTTGAACAGAGTCTCCATATTGCTCTCAGCTTTCAGGTCCGACATCTTAGTGGCGAGGTTCGGGCACAGAATCACTATTTGAAGCTGAGATTTAGAAAGCTTGTCTATTTTCTCTTGTGAATCGCTTGCCATTAGCTCTTCCACTGTTATAGGCGTTACTCTAAAACAAAAATAAAAATGCGTGAGTAAGTAATACAGAACTACTGTAGTACCTGTATCATGTCGAAAATCGTAGATATTTTTGAGGAACTATGAGTTGTTGGAGTCACACATCAAAACATGCAAGTAGGTACAGAGACTATAAACGCTTAAAGATAAGTGCCGGGAAAAAGAACGGCGAAATTACATTGTCGAGCTTTTAACTCTAGTCGAAGCTTTTCTCGTAAGATAACTAGCTTAGCAAGAAAATCCGAGCCAGGGCTCTACAGCGAAAAGTAAGATTAGTATTACATTTAACGACATTGAAATAAATGTTATTAGGGATTCTTTGTTCATTATAAAACTTGAAGTAATACTTTATTAGGCAGGAATCCCGTTTGCGTAGAGTTATTGTTATTATATTATACTGGCAGTAGTGTCAGTACGTTTTAGGGGACTCGCAGATTAAACAACCGCAATCAACTATTAAGATAAAATATTAAATGTTGACCTAGACCTATTATTTAGATAATTACTGGTAAAACAAAGAATACCTGTAGTGGTGACGGGCCCTCTGCGACATGATCTTGTCGAAGCTAGCTACGAGGTAGTCTGACCACAGGGCACTCTCAGGCGAACCCGAACTCCACAGGATCGCTATATCTTCCATCTCTGCAAAAAAAAATACATTAACACCTACAATAGTGTTCAATATTTTCTGCCTACTTAGAGAAGTTAAGATAAATCAACTACAGTGCAATTTATGTACCATAATATTGCCACATAAGTAAATGGTAGGTACATAATGTATGCACATATCGGGTAGGTATCTACATATTGGAAAGGAATATCAAATTTCCCGCAACAATCTGACGATTGAACTGTCGTAACTCAATAACGTCTTCGTCAAATTGAAATAAAATAAGGCTCAAAGGAAGTGCTGTGAGGGGATAATGGATATGAACGAAGTCATTCACTTCATATCGTCGGGTCACCGTACCAAGTTCAAGTCACCAAAATTAAAATTAGCTTAAGTATAGCTTTGATAAGGGGGCATATTGCCTACTGCATAGAAGTTGTTTCTTTTTCATTTTGAATATATTTATACTTCACGTCTTAGGAATTACCCTAACAAACATTTGGTATTTATAAAATAATCAGACGCTGTAACTCAACAATCCACTTGAAACCAATTAATTGAACAGCATCGATTCATTAGTATAATGGAATCAATTCATTTCTCCTATCTCCAAGTGCAAGATTGAATGCAATCAGTTCACAGTGTACATGAAACAATTATAAAAAATAACATTGTTGTCGCAACAAAACTGAATACAATAGATCCGTTACTAGTAACTGGCATTGGTCTAAAAAGCACCTGCAACGACTTCTACTTATAAGGCATTGTCCTAAAAACATACTCCCATATTCCTGCATGAATGAAAACATACGATGGCCGTTAACATTTTTATTGCATCCAAGCTCCTCGCATACGCATCGACTGCTTACAAAATATGCTATGCACCGCGCGCGCCGGAAACCCATTCGGATTTATACTTGCCCACCTCTGCCGCCAAATGCAGACGAGACTAAATGTAATATCCGTTTCCTAAATAGACAAACGTCTATCAGCGTCGCCCGGAATAACTAACGCGCGGTGCGATGCACCGACGTGCGAACAAGCCCCATAACTTGAAACACGTGGCGAAATCGCTTTGCTTCTGTTATGCGGGGATGCCTTTAGGATTGTTACCGATTTGTGGTTAACTTAGTACCCAGACACTCGTTAAATTTTATTCGGTACTTTTTCAATGCACGCATAAAATATCATTAGCATGGTATCATAACTAGACGTAATTCGGCTTTTACAAAAAATCTGATCTTATTTATTACTAAAACAGAAAATAGTAACTGAACAACGTGCAATGCAGCGTAACATGGAAACTTACTTAACGACCAAAAACGATAAGTCTAAAACATTACTTGCAAGACATAAATGTGGACTGTTCCTAATGTTCTTAAAACTCATTGCACCATGCTACATGAGGTGCACTTCAGATTATTTTTACCCGCTCTCAGTATGGAGGATGTTGCGCAAAGCTCTTCAAAGTAGAGCAGAGCAAAGGTACCGGGGTTGTACCATTTCGGGCATAAAATCTGTTGTGGCTTAAACTTCCAGCTCACTGGCCGCTACGTTTGATGTGTGAAGTGAAATATTGCAGTTTCCTAATAACTGTTTTCATGTGGCAGGTAGCTTTTTGATCTAATGTTTTCACAAGCGTCTGAGATACAAGGCATGGAGGTTTTATTTTAACTTTTATTGGTGGAAGTAAACTGGAACAAAAGTTCATTAAGGTATCATAAAGGACGAGAGAATATCGTATCGTACCCGGAACCCAGCATAATCCGTTCGTTTTAAGGTACAAGGTTCTTTATCTTTCCAATTAAATACCAATCAGATGTTAAACCCACAAAAGGCAATATAGCACACTCAAGTAGTTAAAACAATGTACGTATTTAGTAAGCAATAGGATGTGACCCATTTAAGTTGATGAGGTTCTAGGAACGGGGAGGAAGCAGCTCATAGAGCTCCAGTAAAACTTTATGTTACCTCGTTACTGTTATGCTCGTTAAGTAAATTGTTCTGACAAATATAACATTTTATAGATATAATTAATTTATTCTTAGATTTTATTATAAAAATTACATTCCATCGATGTTAACATCGCTTTCGAGTAGGTACTTAATAGACAAAATGGTTTTTATAAACGTCGGACGTAAAAGTGATGGTACTGGGCTATCTTCAGATATAATTTAATTAATTACATAAAGTAGGTAGGCGTGTCCGCGATTGTTTCTCATATTTAGGCCGAACATAAATCTGCATACTGCCTCGTTAGTGGTAAAGAAACGTGTGATAACAAACAGTGAGTATTGAGTGCGCGTCCGTGATGTATGCGGTGATTCACGGCGTCAAAATAAACATCCCTTCTTTCCCTGGATTCTGTATGCCAGGCGTGCTGAATCGCATGATCTGGCGCCGCACTATACTGGATAATGATTCATTATGGTTCAAAGATTAATTTAGGTCACGTTATTCATTTTAACAGTCTTGGAGCATATACCTAAGTAGTTATTATACTTTTGTAAACGTAATCCAAAGATTGTTGAATAGATGAATCATAAATGAAGAATTCGTCTCTTGGCAACAGTAGCACTAACCTACCATTTTACAAAATAAAGCAGCCTCGAAGCTTTATTGAAAGCACGCGTATGTTTACATTGAACCCCGCGCTATTTTTAATGCTGACAACTGAGTTAATTAGCAAAGTGTTCCAAGTAATTAAGACGGCCATGTCCAAGTGGGGACCTACCTACTTACCTATTAATAAACAACACATGGGTCCAATACAAGTAGGTGAATTAGTGAACAGATCATGATGCTCAAAGAATTCAGTGGATTGCTGCAGCAGCAGAGTTTAGTTAGTCCTGGACCATGTGTTTAAATACATCTTAATACAGAAATGTAAATTAATCAAATTAAGTAAAATATAACAGGTTATCTATTTAATATAATAATTGGCTTTGGACAATATAACTGATTAAATAATACCTTCGAAAACAAAAAGACGTAATGTACCTGTGTGTGTATTTATCTACCGACAACCTACCTACCCAATACTTAGTAAATAGGAAATCAATAATATACTCAATAGTTTACAAATCAGCCTTGAATGCGGTCAAAAGCGATAAGTGTCACCCCACGGCGCCAGGATCACAATCGGTAGTAATAATTCAATATTCTATCTAACTCGATAATGTCGTCACTCGTCGAATAACAATAGAACTATAAGACATTAGACTCCAGTACCTACCTACAGCCTAGGCCAGGATGTTCAAATGTAAAAGTATCAAGAATTTTCAGCCTTCATATAATTGAATTCATGCGTCGTTTGACAAAGTTGGTTCATTAGCAAAAGCACAATTTCGAGACTACATTTGAATAAATCTTCGAAAACTTTTTTGCGTTTCTGAGAGAATTTTCTTTAACGATCTTATCTAAATTGTAAATTATTTTGCTGAATGCTCGCTCAGACGTCGAGTAAAATTTATCTAAGTTACAATCGTAGCAACTATGTGGACTTAACTTTAGAAGAGATGCTTAAGAAGCCTTTTTATGAGAGAGCTCACAGAGAAAGTGGCTTAGCTTCTATAAGTAAAAAGAAGATGAAATAGGATTGCCTTTGTAGGCAAATCTAGTGACATTACAAGAACTGGATATTTAAATACCAGCTCCGCGTAGCGATTCTGCATGTACCTTTAACTCTTGTTTCTAAGAACATTGAAATTCACTCCGCGCGTACATTACGGGAGGAGCTTCGATGCATGTAAATTAACCTATGTTTATTCAGCCATGCTACAACCCTGCAAAGGTAATGTGTACCGTGTAACTAATATCAATATGTTCGCATAACAATCAATAGTCACCTTTACGTTTAAAGTGTAGGGTCTAAAATCGTTAACGTAAATGTTGAATATAAGTAAAGTTAATTTGTTGAAGACGTACGGTGTCTCTTTGACAATGATTTTGGGTCGGTTTGGAACACCTTCGAACTACAAAGTGTACACACTCGTCCGGCGTGATGGGCTCTCTAGGCCAACTACTTAGGAGGGCTGACAAAGGACAGAATAAAATTATCTAAGGCGACGTACTGGTATGTTACAGAATATTTACGACGTAAAGCAGAACGAAAGCTTTCGTGCCTTTAAGTAGGTAGGTGACATGTAGGTCTTTCTCACTTAGGTGCCTTCTTATATATTTATCTGTATGCAATAAAATAAATACTGTAATTTTACTTTCTTTTGTGAGTAAGCCCTCTTGAACTTTCATCAGAAGTTTAATAATACAATAATTAAATTAAGTACATAGCTAAAATCTGCATTGGTTCGAATCGCACTTTGTTTCTATCCACTGGAATGAAAAATTAAGTCAAAAAATAAATAAAATTGACTCACTTTCGACTTCCATTGTCACCACAAATTCAAAGCTGCACCAAACAAACTGTCATTGCACCAAACTACAGTGAAATCGAGCACACGAGTCCTGCGAAGTGGCCGAGAGCGGTTCGCGATATAATGCCGCGCGCGCAGCCCCGACTGGCGTCAAGCGGCGCGAGCGCACGCACTTCGCATACTAAACCGCGACGCGATAATCGAATCGCACACCCCGACTGCCCGACAACCTAATCAAACACTACGGACTCGACTCTATATTCCCCTAACGTTATCGATTGCCAAATACAACCCCGTAGATAAATATGCGATCCGCGTTTCCTACGTTTAAGCAGACATTACGGTTCCTCGAACTGATAAGCTTAAATAGCGACACAAGGGACGAATATAAATATTAAATAATGGCAGATGGCTTGCAATCTTAACGATGCATGTACTACGGTTACGCTTTTATTTGATTAGGTGCATGTATGGGAAGTGAGGTAGCGATTGTATGATAATTACATGGCACATAATAATAATGTTGTTCCCTATTGTTTGAGATAGCAGAACGGTTAAAGGTCAGGACGATAATAATATAGGCTTCAAAGCGCCGCCCGTTTCGGGTGTACGGCGGTGCATCGCTGGGCGGCACGCGTATCGATTGGGGCCGCAGAAGGGCGCATCGGGTGCAACGTACTTTGGTATCTGTCCGACGTCTCCGCTGACATGTTTATGACCATCTATCATCATCTTAATCATTTACATGCTTATCAGCTCTATTACTTAATAATAGATTTTACTGCGTGAGTTTCCTTTATTGTTGGTTTTGTCTCTATGAGTCTCTTTAGTAGGCATCTAACAAATACATAAATCGGAGACGAGATAACATTATTTTGTGATACACCGGAACAAATATTGACATGGTTATTGTATTTTCTATGCAGATATTTTTTACCGCAATTGAAAGTTTGACACATGAGCTGAGATAAGACATTTCCTTATCAAGAATGCAGGTATATATTCTTACCTTTAAACGGAAAGTTCTTGGGTCTTCTACGTTTGACTTCCTCCTCTTTGAATCCGAACCGCGGCGGCGGCATTTTGGGGACCTCGCTGGGCACGGCGGTGACTTCGCCGGCGCCCGACGCGCCTGCCGCCAGGTAGCCCCCCACGGAGTGTCTTCTGCGACCCTGCAGGGGGATGGTGTAGAACACCTCTTCACGCTCCTGAGGGCCTTCGGGCGTAACCACGGTCGTGCTGATTTTGCCTTTTCTGCAACAAAAAAACACGTTAACAAATATCATCTTTAATATAATCATGAGAGGTATTTAAACCGCTCGCGCTCTTTAATTAAGTAACGCGTGTTTTCTTCCTCAAAATTAATTGTAAGTATGGTTGCAATTTCGGTCGAAAAAACATGTTTTCAGCATTATTCACATCACTATACTGAATGAATACCTAATGTAATATGTATCACCACTATTGAAGACGCAGGTATTCTACCATTGTAGAGCACTTCATATGTACGTACTATTAAGTAGTACGTACTTTTACTTGGGATTTTGGCATAAATAGTCGAAGTTCGAAACTGTGAATACTGATTTCCAATAATGTTATTACTAGTTAACTAAAATATAATCGAGACTGATAATAATCAATTGAAGGATTTTAAAATTAAATATTACCATTATTTGTTTTAAATAGATTGATTTACTTAACTGTACATGAGACCCGTCCTGTATGGGTTTAGTTTCTTTTTTGGAACATGTGATAAAATAATGTCCCCATCCCCATTAAGGAAATGCTTGTAAAGCATTAACAACTTACTTTATCCGTGGTGCTGTGGAACTGTGCCTCATGTCGCCCGGCGCGACATCCCCCGGCCTAGGCTGCCCTCGCAGGAACGCTTCGGCCTCTTCCGGCTCCTTGGCCGACAAAGACCGCAGCAGTGCCCGGAATTCCCTCCTACGGGGGCTCTCTGGCTCCCTTCTTCGCGGCGACCCCAGCGACCTGGCATCCGCCCAGACGCGGCCCGGCGCCGAGCGGGAACATGGCTCTGCTGTCGCTGCATTTGATTCTGCGCTGTCAAGAACATCGGCGTTCGGAAGCGCGAAATATGAAGGGTTATCTGTAACAAATATCATTAAGTTGTTATCCTGTCAAGACAAATATCGACAATTAATTCTGTCAACATTTACCAACGATCATAGTGGACGGCGTCGCCCCGTGCCTGGCACTCCGCGACTGTGGCTCGCGGGAATTATTCAATAACGCCAATGAACTAACGGCTCTCCATTACGTCCAGAGCGGGCGAGTGAAGCAACCTACTTTTGTGAGCCGGAAAATGCGAATTGAACGTAATCATCCTTTGTAGCCCGCCTAAGACTGGCGTAGCGTAGACAATAGGCAATGTGGCCTAGGGTGTAATCTAATACTAAAAATCTTGCGGTGTAGAATAGCTAGTTTATTACATCTTAGCATCCACTTTACTGTAAAACGAGGTAGGTCCTAGTTATAAAGTAGAACTAAGTATGAGAGTTTCGGTTCGAACGACAGAGGATGTGAAATCGGAAATAATCAGCATTCACGATGTAAAAAAAAAAACTTTCCGCACTTATAACCGAATTTTAAAATGCACTATTGTCAACATGTAAATTTCATTGAGAGCTTCCATAGTACGTGTGTAAGTCTTTATTACGATACTTATCGAGAGTATTGCGAAGTTTTCAGAGAAAGGCCAAGATAGAAAATAGTCAACCTAAAACATCAGTTCTTTTAAATTTACCTATAAATTACCAATCTTTATTGTTTTCTAAACCCTTTCATTTATTAATCATATATTTTTAAAGCGTATAATACAGCTACTCCACAAGTTTACGTAGATTCGCCGAGCTTATCTCGGGTATTACGTACAAAGCTACGTAAGTATGAAAGTGCCTAAGGGTATTATCGGCACAGACGCTCTCCCCGAGGATGACGGTGCAGTGGAGCAACCCCACCCGTTTACAAGGGTGGCTGGGCTTCAGAGCTTATTATATTAACGGATTTAATAGCTAAGGCTTATTTTTATCCTACGACGTATATTTATAAGGCGTGGGATGGATGAATATTGGTATATGATGGCTTATAACTGTCTGTCTATTCTTCTAGACATGTCGCAATTCTCAACCGACTCTTCAAGTCTGTAGTCTACTTAAGTCTAGTCAAAGTTCGATGTCCTCGTCAAAATATACGATTGTTTGTTAACGATATTGTGATGATTGATGAGATGTAATTGTAAACCTCGTGTTTGATATATTTATCGTACCTATCGTATAACTTTAGTACCTATAACTAAAACTAAAAGTAGGTTAAAGATACCTAACAAAACAGTGTTATCATATCATATCACCCCAGTTATGCATTCTAGGGTATTTCTATTGTTTTGTTTCTAATTAAATGAATACATAGATAGCGTAACGGTTATCGTACAACACTCTGAGTACCTAACGAAGTGCCTAATACTCGTATATCCTTGTAAGTCTAAGCTATCTCTGTGACTAATAAAACTCTCGAAATAGTAACTTTACATAAAATCTTTCGCTTTATGGTGTTTTTTCTTAGCCCGCATGTGTATTGGGTTCGCTTTGGGCGAGGGCGGGACAAAAGAGCCCTGGCCTGTTGTTGTTAGACCTTACCAAGTGTAGTTGCCTCGGCTGCCCGATATAAAAAGCGATTCCCGTTGTCATATTAACTATTACGGGTCTCGGGGTCATATTATACTGGGAAGTTTCAGCTTAACTACGTAGTGAGTGTTAGGAATGGATACCCTGGGAACATGTGGCCGACAACAAGTCACAAACAATGCCAGTTCCGTGGAGCTTGGGACACAGATTGAAAATAAATGATGGTCATTAACATGTAATGATATTAAATGTTATTGTGTTGTGACACTAATTTCAATAACGATTTTGTGAGATTTAATGTATTCTATTAGTACCCATTTAAACCCATTATCTATATCATGTAGGATAGTCCTGAGAAAGCTATCTTAATTCGTGCGAAAAAACATTTAATATTTATAAATATTAAGATGATAATAAAAGACTGATACTAAAAGTTAAAACTTAACTGATACTTGATAGGTTTGTCTGTAGTACCTAGTTATGTAGGTGCTTTAATAAATAAATAAATAAAATAATATATAAATAATCTAAATATCCCATTCATAGAGCTCTAAATAAACACACGGCAATAACGTTAGAATGTAGCGCGTACCTACCAAATTTTACTTCAATTAAGGCTTGCCAACATTAAACAAACATTTTGTTTGATTAAATAACAATTTGGATGGTAAACATTGAATTGTTTCGAATAACAAATCACGTACGAAATATGTTTTGCATGTTTAAGTACGTAACATTGAAATAACTACGTTTAGGTACTACTACCTAGAGGTGTGCGCCGGCATAGAAATCGCCGGCGGCGGCGCGCCGCAACATTTTGCCGGCGTGGCGGCGCCACGCCGGCGTCAAGGTCAAATTATTACCCTGTACGTTCATACATATAAGGATGAGAAGATATTAAAAACTTAGATATTGTTTAGGACAAGTTTATTATTAAAAAAATAAACACGAAACAAAGTTATACATTGCATTTTATGTGGCAATTGTCATAATTATTATCGTGTACTAAAATTATTTTATAAACTCGCACGCGAAAAACGCGGTAGTAGGCCTGGATCGAGTCGTCTACAGATTCCCAATACTACAGATTCCTAATATTACAGATAAGAGATAATACTTCAGATATTGTCAATAGTATGCATTCCTGATTGTACGAGTACATATTCCCAATAATACGAATTTTAAATGCTACAAATACCCAACACTACAGATTCCCAATACTATAGGTTCCCAATACTACGAATTCCCAATAGCTACTGCAGATTATATGTATATGATGATTTCAAATACTACAGGTACCCAGCTTTACAACCTCTTTATAGTACCATCATCACCCACACTGCTAGTCATACATCGGTGTATAAACACACGAAATTTTTTTTTATATAAAATCTATTTTTGTATACGTATTTTGCTTCGTTTGACGTTATTATTACAAGTCTAACTGCAAGCCAAATTTTAAATGCGTTTTATACTCATAAATAAATATTTCGTATTCTGTCCAAAAAGAGGAAACATACCGACATGAGAAATACCTTTCTAAACGCTTATGAACAAAAAATTGTTACAAATTGGTCTATTTTACGAGGAGGAAACAGGGAACACAAAACCATATTTTCGCCAATTTTACGTAGGTATTATGAGGCGAAGCTGCAGTTGTCTATTTCTAAGCCGTGCAAAGCGACAGCAAATTTTTTCAAATGCCAATTTTTTTAAAAGCTTCCACCTTTTTCCTCTAAAAATATCTTAATCTTATTCAAGAAGCACAAAAATCATCAATTGCAAACACTGAAATTAATAGAATCAGTTAATAGACAGTCATTAAACCTCCTAATATGGTGGCCTAACGTAAATAATGAAAAAACATTCATCATCATCAGCAGCCTATCGCAGTCCACTGCTGGACATAGGCCTCCCCAATTTCACGCCACCGTTTTCGATCTTAGGCTGCTCGCATCCAGCTCCTGCCAGCCATCCTGCGCAAATCGTTGCTGCACCTTGCCTGAGGGCGTCCTACACTACGCTTGCCGAGACGCGATGTGCACTCAAGAACTCGTTTAGCCAGTCGGTTCTACGGATAATAAGGCCAGCCCACTGCCACTTCAGCTTGCTAACACGGTGGCCTAAGTCGATCACTTTGGTTCTCTGCCGGATAACCTCATTTCTGATTCGATCCCGCAAAGAGACGCCGAGCATTGCGCTTTCCATAGCTCGTTGAGCGACCTTGAACTTGTGGACCAGCCGTACCGTCAGTGTCCACGTTTCGGCTCCGTACGTCATGACGGGTAGGAAGCACTGATTGAAGACTTTTGTCTTCAGACACTGTGGGATCGACGATGTGAAGAATATAATATAATGAAAAAACACAGCTAGTAATACCTAGGATTATAAGCCTAAAAGCGGTTCAAAAAGACCTACGTTACGACTTACAAGCAAGTCTGTTGAAAAAAGCATTACAGTTGGGAATCAGTAGACGTGAAATCTAGAGAATATGGAATCTGTAGACATAGGAATCAATCAGTAATATTGAAAATCTGTAGACATGGGAAACCGGAATGTTGGAATATTAAAGTATTGGAATTCTGTAGGTTTGTAAATCTGTAGTATTGGGAATGTGTAGACTTCGAATTCTGTAAAATAAATCTGTACAATTGGAAAGAATTCTGCCCAGGTAGTGTATTTTTTTCGTAGGTGCGTATCAATATCTGAAAATCTGCAATCCAGAAATGCTGCGCATACAATCTTTTGGGTCAGATTGAACCGCTTGTCGATATCCGCAAGCATATTGTTGTTTAATGTCAATATGATCAGCGTGGCGCGTAATTTAAATGATTTTATTCCGTACATTTTTTGTCGCGGCGTGGATTTTGAAAACCTCGGCGGCGGCGGCGGCGTGGGTCCCGCGGCGCGGCGCCGCCGCGCCGGCGTGGCGCACACCTCTACTACTACCTACAATTATTTTCATAAAATTACCTTAACATGCTTCGTTCGGTACTAAAAAACTCTGTCTGAATCTTACAGGTCATCCAAAAGATTACTAAATATAACGATTAACCAATTTGGCGAGCATGCTGTAAGAAGTAATAAGCATACAGCGTTCCGGGCAGGGCTCTGATGAATTAATCATTATTCTCAGAAGGCATGAAAGGAATCTCTAAATACGTTATAAACATAATTTGTTTAAGATGTTTCAACCTAATGACTAATTTTGCCGTTCCCGGTATTTTGAGCGAATGTGCTTTGAACGAATGCGGCATAGTACAACTGTAAACAAAATGTCGTATTTACGTGTTTTATCTTAATTACTGACAAAATGATACATAACAGCGTTTGTGCGTTTAACTAATTAGGTACGTAAAATTTGATGTTGCGCCAACATTGATAATTTTCAATTTCGCCTTAAGTGTCCTGAGATTTATTGCTCGCTCCCACGCTCTACGAAAACAATTATGATCCTTACATTATTCTACAGCTATAAAATAACTTTGCAAATTCTTACACAAAGGCGCGGGAAATTAGAAAAGTTTCATAAAATTCCCGTTTAACGTCAACGCCCGCCTAAATTGACCTTATAAAGATTTTCTGCATCACTGTGTTGTTTTTAGCTTATTCTAATAAATTATAAAGCTATATAATATCCCCAAATTCTCGGATTATCCGAGACATATCAGGAGAGTGAATAATTAAAATAAATAAAAAAAACACTCACTAGTAGCGCGTAAGCAGTAGTCAAATTGGGGTCCCATTCTCACTGGTCTTATCTACGCTTGCATCACTAAGCACGACACATCGCGGCGAGCGCTTGGCGGACTCTGCGCCGGCGCAGGTGGCGGCACACGTGCGCCGCTTTCATGAGGAAGCGAGCTTTCTTAGCACGAGCGGAAGCGCCCGTCGTAACCGAGCTGAGCTTTAGGAAGCTTGTGCTGACTGTGATTTGGAGGGTTCTTTCACATCACAGTTCGCTCAAGTAAAGCCAGGTGGCTTGTCTTTTTAGTTCTAACCAACTTTGTAGTAATTTAGTTTCATCCGCTATGTCGTGACTCGTGAGAACGGAAGGAAACTGAAAAAATATTTCTCTTTTCCTGCAGCTTTTACATGTATTAATGCCACTTCAGTAAAACTGCTTAGACTGTGTAAACAACATACTTATTATAATCCTACATGTAATAGAGAGTATTAGCTAATATTCAATAATGGACGGCTACGCGGCTGGGCATCTGGCCAAATAAATAAATCCAAAACACTATACAGTTTTAAAACAGAAAATATGATTTATGCGTGAGGAATACCCAACACATACCTATAAATCGAAATAGATTGAAAATACCTACTGTCGACTGAGCCAAGTTCATCGAAACCGCAAAATTAAATTCGGGTCAGCGAGTTTTCATTAAGACAGCCTCAATCATGGATCCCTGAAAAACCACACATAAGTGTACATAAAAGCGGGCGATCGGGGGAGCCGTACCAGATTTAATATAAGTGTTCATGTGTAGGAGCGTGTGCATTTCGGTAGCACACGCCGGGCGTCAATGTTTGTAAATATACCCTATACAGTGTTGATGTTGAAGCCCATTCATATTTGGAGCTCATAGGCCCGTTTTGCTAAATATAGATATTTATGGCACGGTAGGTACAAATAAACATTTAACCGGAAAAAGGAAATAATTATTTTAGATGTGACGTACCTAATGGTTGACTAGTAGGTATTAGAGAACGGCTAATGATTATGAATTACCCTCTCTCTTATTTATTTATTCCTATAATATAAAGTTTACCAGAAGTTAGAGCAGAGTTAGTAGGTAAGTAACTATATTTTCAGTTCTTTTAATACGAGTAAGTAATTACCTACGCCTATTCTTTCTTGCCTTTGAATGTTAAACTTGAAAGGACCTTTAAAATCTTCAAGTTCGAAGGTTAAAAAACTCATCAGCCACGCTAAAGCCAATAAGTGAGAGAAGTCGTGCATGGCTAATGTACTACTCTACATCAAATTCAAAAAATAAAACGAGTTGAACGTTTAAACTTATTTTTACAAAATATGCAGTAGGTATGACCTGCATACAAAGGTACTTAATCATACTTTCGGTTACAATTTTGTTCTTTAAGCATTGGGAGCTCCTCGGCAATGGAAGTAAAAAAAAACATGCCAGATGTCGGGTCGGCTGTGTTTACTTCCATATGCTGTAAAACAACGCGGCCTGTAGACGCATACCTACCGCCGCCACCGACGGCGCTTTCGTTTCAACAAATTAATAAAACAAATCGCAGATCTACAATATAATTTCAATGTCAATTAACTGGCTGACTTCATCTCAATTACTTCGTCAAATAAGTCTAGGTCATTTCTAGCGCTCATCAGAATAAATTAGATTTGTGGTTAAGGCGAATAATTTTAGAAATTTCACTCGGCCGTCAGCAAAAATGCACTCCAAATACTTTTTTGAAGCAGAAATCTTATAACGACGACGCAGAGATCTTCTATAAATATAATAAGTAGACGGTTTCGTATTTTACCACCTAAATATACAGGGTGGTCCAAACCTTGACGTCAAAAATTTTTTTTTAGGTTCCCTACGTCATGGGCTATCATAATATACCCCATGTATGTTAGCCGATTTTTTGTAGTTTTCGAGTTATGAATTTTTGAAAATTTTTTTTTTGAGAAATTCTGGAATGAAGAAAAATATTGATAAAAAAAAACTATTGGGTTTTTTAAATATTTTCTTTCTGTGAAAGTATTACTACAAATAAAGCATTTACTGACAAAAAAATTTGCGTCCTCACTTTGATACAAGTAGGATAAAAAATACAAAATTCAAAATTTTACGTTAAAAATGCATCAAAATAGCATTAATGTACTTAAATAAAAAAAATAAAACATATCCCAAGGATTTTTGGTAATGTAAAGACTGCCCTAGACCTTAAACCTTCGTAAAAGCAAAAAAAAAGTTCTACTTAATAATGAGGATTTTTCGGAGTAGTCGGTCAAATAAATAAAAAAAAAACTTCTAAATTTTTAATTTAAAAATAAAGTGAAATTTCGTCTGTTTTGTTGTTCTTATCAATAAACAAAGACAGAAAATACCACGAAAACTCAATTTGTGTAGTTATTCAAGTCATTTTTTACTACTTTAAAATTTTAAGTTTTTTTAATAGTAGTAGTAGTTTATTTGACAGACTACTCCGAAAAATCCTCATTATTAAGTATCACTTTTTTTTGGCTTTTACGAAGGTTTAAGGTCTAGGGCAGTCATTACATTACCAAAAATCCTTGGGATATGTTTTATTTTTTTTATTTAAGTACATTAATGCTATTTTGATGCATTTTTAACGTAAAATTTTGAATTTTTTTTTTTATCCTACTTGTATCAAAGTGAGGACGCAATTTTTTTTGTCAGTAAATGCTTTATTTATAGCAATACTTTCACAAAAAGAAAATATTAAAAAAACCCAATAGTTTTTTTTTATCAATATTTTTCTTCATTCCAGAATTTCTCAAAAAAAAAATTTCAAAAATTCATAACTCGAAAACTACAAAAAATCGGCTAACATTATAATGGGGTTAAGAGCCTTGTTAGCCTTGCGGTTTTGTGGAATGCATGCAGATTTATTTTCGCCGCGCCCATACTTCTCCGAGTTCTGTGTAATTAAAACTCTTCCATTAGTCATCCCCAACTGTGGACAGTCAAGTTTAATAATTTACTACATCACATTCGGAATCATCATTCGGAATGAAATGATATTTCGGTTTGTGTGGCTTATGAAAAATGCATAGGTACATCAATCTCTATTGAAAACTGTTAATTGGATATTCTTACCTATAAGGAATTGTGTTCGTAACCAATTTTATATTTAATAAAAGCATTTTTTTTAAATGACTCTTTCTAGTCGTTTAGTTTAGTGGGTTCTACATATTTAATATTCGTTCATGTTCTATTTTTTGGGCCGTGTTTTATATAAGTAGAGCGTACGTAGGTAACTGAGATAGTCAGTTTTGCTCACGAAACTCCGAAACTAAATATGGGACACCTATTCGATAATTAAAATCATTAGAACTGTTTCCGAGATCTCCGAAATTAGAAAGTATCCGATATTATTTAGGTACCTTAGGCTTACGATACGTAAGTATATAAATTTCAATGTTACCTTCCTAGGCACTTTGTTATGATCTTATGATTCTTAATTCATATAATCTTATCGGTAGTACTCAGCGCGGAAACCCAGCGAGCGTGATGGACACCTTTGCGCTAGGAACCAATCGGGGTGGTTTAGATCAGTAGCTTCTTTTATCAGTAGGTTTTTTTAGCTGTACTTTTATTTAAGTTTGTATTGTAAAATTACTTTTTCACCACACTGCTCGTAAACACGCTGTTTGTCCTTCTATTTCAGAGCGCAAAACTGTGTTTTAACCTCTACAGGTTAAAGTAAATTTTTTTTAATCTTCTGGATAGACTAAAGCAATAACTTATTTTTGTTTGAACTAGACAGTACGTTCGAAAACTCAATAGTTTCAAACAGATTCTTACACATGAACCTTTCATAATATTATATTCAATATGCTAAAATCCAAATTAAATACCACATTTTGTTGTAAAAGGCTTTTAATTAAAAGTTCTAAAAATACGACAAATAAAAACAATAGGAAAATGAAAGTGTTCACACTTTGCAAATTTCAGAACGCATCCGAATATTTTTTTCTTTTAAAATTTAAACGAGTTCGGTCGTGTTTTGTTTTCTTTCATTGGTGATATCTTAGTTTAACATACTTAAGTGGCTTTGGGGTAATTGCGAGATGCGAAAGTGGGATAATTCCGTAAATCACAGAAAAATCGCCAATAACTACATGAGTCTCATTTTGGAATTATCCTGAATTTTTAAGCATTGCCACGCCAAGATAAATATTTGAGGTTATTGTTTTATTATTTGTTGATTTGTTTATTTTTTGGAAGTTGAGGACTTGCAAATAAATACCTTCTAATTTGTTATGTTTGAGTTTTATTTCGCATGTTTCCTCGCTTTAGTGTGGTGAAAAATGTTGTGTTTCACTCGGCAGCAAAGCTTGTTCAACTCTCGTGCCTTAAAACCCTCGCATCGCTCAAGATTCCATTTTATGAAATTCTGGAATCTTTCGCTTGCTCGGGTTTCAATATTTGCACGACAGTTAAACAATCACTTTGCTCCCTAGTAAAACAAATAACTATTACTAAGTTATTTTGTAGTCAATATTATTCTTAAGTAGGTATTACCTAGGGGGTCTCTATTGGTTCCCATAAAGTTTGAAGTTCGATTTTTGAAGCGAATAACGTTTGTAGGTCCGAATTTTTTTTAGTCATATTGTCATAAGTCATATAAAATTATATTATAAATCGATGGCTAGTTTTATGTAGGTCATAATTATTGTTAGTCATAAAAGTCGATGCCCATAACTTTTAAAATCCATACAGCATCATTTCCAGAATGTTAAAAGCAATAACCTTCCTTATTATAACTGTTACAACGTCTATATTACCTAATAAATTTAGTAAGTAAACTTGGTAATACACTTAGTTAGTAAGTAAATAGTAAGAGTATTATTTTAAAAGTCGGTTCTGGCGCTTCGCCCGCCGCTGCCGCGGCACGCTCGCTTCGCTCGCTCGGCTCGCGCGCTGTGAGGTATTAAGGAAAGTTATAAATTTCGTATTTAATATTCAATTTTTTGGATGAAATTCGGTTAGTTATTAAAACAATATGATATGAGTAAGAACCATTAGTAGGTTCAAATGTATGACTTAAAATATTTCTAAAAAATGATAGATAGACCTTTGAATGTAGTCAGCAATTTTATACCTTTTGTAATTAGAGTATGTAATGTTATAGGTTAGTAATGTTAGGTCTATTAATCGTTATACTTAACAAAAATTATGACCATTGATGCTTATATCTGTAAATTATATGGATATCAATTTCTGACTAACGAAATTCGGATTAACAAATATATGGGAAATAAAGGGATCCCATTACCTAGTTATTGTTTTCACTTAATAAACGTCCTGATTAAATTTTATTAATACACGCGATACAATCCGTAAAAAAATGCTAAGCCTATGAATGTAGGTACTCGTATTTCTGGGAAAGACTGCAAGCTTATGTGGATAATACGATTCTTTGTAAGATCGAAAACAATACCAAGAGACAAGACTGCGTTCATTCCCCAAGAGATAGGCAAAGGCATATACTGCAACTGCATATTAATAATAGAGCTACGGGCGTGCTTCTTTCAAACACTTTTTGTAGTGAATATTTTAGGTAGAGCGACCTGTGACAGAGTTCAGCTTTTGGCCCTGGTTTGTAATAAAATACTTTTCACGTGTAGAGCTGTTTCGGTTTTCATAATAAAAAGTTACCGTAATATAGTTACCTATCTGAAACTTTAGTTTCAGTGTGCGTGGTAGCTTGCAACTTGTAGTTCACAATGTTGTAACAAAATGTTAAAATAAGTACTTACGGACTGCGTAGACTTAGCCTATTCCACTGGCAGTATATGATGGGTCGTTCCCAGTAACTTTCCCAACACTATGGGGAATATTCGCAAATGGAAGCTTTCCCTTCCCTATAGTAAAATTGGGAAAGTATTGGTTACGACCCATCACTAATTAATTGGCAGTGACGCCAGTGATCCTACCGTCGAAGCTATAGGTCCTGAGCTCGAATGTAACAAATTAATCTAATCATGTTTTTATTCTTTAAGTACTCGTATATGGTACCTATACTGTTCGTCAGTAGATTACGAAAAAATGTAAACAAATATGGCTGCCTTAATTCAATAGACTTTGTTGTCTTTGACACATATCGTGAAAGACGTCCGTAGATTTATTTTTACGTTGATACTTATAAATATCAATAATTAAAACTAAAAATGTATAGGTATGAACTCAAGGTTTAAGGTTTGAAGTTGGTGATAACTTGATCAGACCAAAATAGTTTTCGGAACATTAAAAAAAATTTTTTTATGGATTATATGTATGTAGATAATTCAAGACATCGTATACCTATGTATCTAAACATAGTGAACTATTTCGAGGATTTTCTAAACAATTGGTTCCGATTCCTGGAACAGGGTACTAGGCAGAGGCACGATCATTCATGCTCCACGACCCAGATGTCACCCTGTATAGCATGAATTTATACCGACCTTTCTTGTGACTCCGAGATAATTATAGATATCCTATAAGGATCCTTATTTTCTACAAGAACGCTGAAGCAACTGAGGGATAAACAGGGAGTGAAAATGTCAACACTTGAATGTCAGCAGATACGTGCGGACTGCAGGTAATGAAACGACCTTACTGTAGGTACCCCTTATTCATAATCTTCTTCTAACTTAGCAAGCCGCTAAGTATTGTTTTTCCTTTTCGGTCTTACCAATATGTGTATAAGAGCGAAAGGGACAAACAATACTTCAATACTTAGCAGCTGACTAAGTTAGGAGACGTTTATGGATAAGGGGGTTAATAACAATAATAACTATCTCAAACTGAAATCCAAATCATGGACGCAAATAATAATTAGCGATGTCCAAACTAACCAAACATGAAACCTATCTAATATAACTATAATACATGTGTATTCATTTAATCATTTGCAGAATAGATCTGGGCCCGGGAGCCGATCACGAATGCATAATACGGGTCAATAGACAATGCCTGTAGCCGGTCGGTCCACTCGACAGCTACAATTGGCTACTTCCGCCGCTGAACTGTAGCCCTACCATGGGCTGCCGCTACGTTATTATAGAGAGATAGATCTTTATTTTGTATCCAATGTTTATATTATTATAGCTATACAATATATGGACCCTGGTAGGGTATAGCAAAAATTCCTTAAAACTAACAGTTTATTTTTAAATGTCTAATCTACTTACTTTATATCTAAATAAACTCTCTAGTGGTTACACTGATAACAAGTTAGCTTATGTATTTACAAATTATAACATAATTTAAAAAACTTAACATGTAGAGACACTAGTATCAAAATCAGCTTTCTAAAATTTACAATTTATCGTCAAAAAATTCAGACACACTGTAATAACATTTTTCTAGCAGGATGTTTTTAAAATTATTTGTAAAACTAGAGTCTGATTGGGAATCTTTTATATATGCAGGTATGTGGTTGTACATTTTATTGGCTCTGTAGTAAAGGCCATTTTTGTATATTTCTAGTTTTGGTTCCGGTAATTCTAGGTTGTGCTGTCGACGGGCATTTTGACTAAATTTAAATAAATGGATGTTTTTACGGACAAATATCGCGCCTTTACTTTTTATCCGGCTCGCTCGCGCCAATACGCAAGTGCGAGCAGGATGAATAGAATAGAAAGTAAACGCACGTTCATAACGCGGCAGCTCATAGTACGGCTACTGTTCCCAAACAGCCGCGGATTATCGTGGAGACGCCACGAGAATACAAAGTTGATTTTTATTGCTTATGAGCTATTTTCATTCGAGGCCTTGAGAGTTGGGTTGGGAGTTGGGAGATACGAGTTGTGTTGTTTTGGAAGGGAGTAAAATTTTACCTGTAACTCCTGTAAGAGGCATTACTTACAGCTAGCATTTTGATAAGGAACGTAATGTTAGGTAGGTATAATAAAATACGTACCAGTTCAGCGCACTGAAACATGAATGACTGTTATCTATATTAAAATATTACATGGGTCCTAAGTACCCTAACTTTAAGTTAAAGCTAACTATGAACTAAATAATCATTAGTAAGTAGTAAGTTAGCTACGAAAGTTCCCAAATACGGTTATAAAAGACTCAAATATTTTTGGTAGGTGTAAGGTCAATGCGGGTAAGACCGTTTATCAGCAAAGTCCGTCAATCAACTGATTTCCGACCCTAATTGAACAGTATAAGACGCACATGACGGACTTTCCTTCAAAATAAAATACCTTACTCACTGACCTTAATT
This sequence comes from Thaumatotibia leucotreta, assembly GCA_025490895.1. Taxonomy (NCBI): domain Eukaryota; kingdom Metazoa; phylum Arthropoda; class Insecta; order Lepidoptera; family Tortricidae; genus Thaumatotibia; species Thaumatotibia leucotreta. Next base: position 76,738 of record JALPQI010000829.1, on the reverse strand, counting down.
CAAATTCAAATAACTGGCATTGATGTTGTAAGGTCACAAATAGACGAAAAATCTGTGGTATAAATAAAAATAACACTAGGTACTATTAAAGAAAATGATGGGGACTGTATAGTATCTATATATTACCGTTTATTATCTCTTTATTATTATCGAGAAGTTTTAACGCTACTGATAGTTACTGATTTGATTGTTTAATCCAATAATGGAGGTCGTCGAACTATATTGGACGAACACCACATGACCACAGATGCTTCTCGGCACACAAACGTAGTGGCTGTTAACCTTATAATACCCAGATATTAGTAAGTTTCCTTAATGTGGGTTAATTTTAGCATTTCGTGAGAGCGTTATGTATATACATAAGTAGGTATTATGTTTATATTTTGTAAGTACAAGTATTATATTTATTTTATGTAAGTTTGTGTAAGTACAAGTATCATATTTATTTAAAATAATAATTGACTTATTACTTAGTCATAAAGTTTGAATCCTGCACCAAACGAAAGCTTTCTGTTTAACCCAATAGTTGACTGGTAGAGAATGCCAGTTCGACATTTGTACTTTGTACTAAATATTTTATATTGTGCAATAAAGTTTAAATAATGAATAGATAAATAAGTACGAGTAGAAGCATTTCCTTTACGAAGGAGCACAGCGTGTTTTATCAGTGTCGGGTAACTTGGGAAGCAGGCACTTTTATGAGTTTGCGAGTAAATTGGATTCCCGACAAGAGTAGAGCGGGGAAGACATTAAGAAGGATAAAATAAATCTACTATTAGGTATCTACCTACAATTTATTTACCTATAGGTAAGTATCCAGCCGCTGCAATAGGTAATTAATTTGGTAAGTAGGTACATATGTAATATTATTAACAAATATTTATCATAATCACGACAACATCAAACATTTTCGTCGAACAATTAATAGGTAGGTACTTAACATAATTTTGCTCTACTTTAACATTATAATCGCATATCTACGCCGATAATATATCATTAATAGGGTCACAGAGTAATGGAACTATGCAATCGTGGTCACCCTAGTAGGTTCATAGTTAATACTTATGATCCTTATTAACCGACTTCAAAAAGGAGGAGACACAGAACAACAACAACTAAATAGTATTACGTATACACTTCATAATATTAATAATATTTTGATTTCATTTATAATATTTTGAAGGGTATTTCTTAACCCTAAAATAATAACTAACCCTAAAATATGAGTGTGATGTAGCCTGTGGACGTATGTCTTGGCACCGACTTCACAGAGATCAGTGGGGTACCTAGGAATCATATTTTATTTCAATGAATAGGGTAAAAGGTTTAAAGGTTTGGGTAGGAAATCCTAAGTGGTAGGAACCAAAATTATTTTGCACTTTTTAGTTCCAGCTTATTTTTGAAGGCGGTTTAATTTTTTAATAAGTAATGTGTTCGGTATACATAGCCGAAATTGTACCTACCTGAAAGTTATTACGTCGTGTATATCGTTGGTAATTAGTAGAGACGGAGCTATAATAAGGAATGAGAGGTTTGAGGAATAGAATACTATCGTAGACTAGCAGCTCCGTCCCCATACCTTGGGCACGTATAGGTACGTAACTTATGTTAAATACTTAGGACAAGTGTTCATACGGCATAGAAGTGGGAAGATAAATAGGTACCTAAAGACATAAATACCTGCATGAAACGACACAGTACCTTGTAAAAGAAAAGAAAACCCCAAGTTGTGAACAATATAATAGAATAAAATCTGCATTGCAAAGTAACATTGGACACATTATTCATACCCACATACTTACCCCATTCCTATCAGGCTTATGCTTACCTAGTTACAGTAACCGTAATGAATGCGGTGATAATGGGGTCGCAAGGTGGCAAATAGTTAGCCGAGGTTCGATTCAGAGTATATGGATTACAAACAGTAAGGAAATTGCTACGCTGATAACAATGGAGTGGCAAGGAGTTTGCCAAATAGCTATGTCTACTACATACAGTACGCATACAGATAGGTAAGCTAAAGTCAATAATGTTTATGTTCTTTACCCCAATAGGTGCTTGCTGGCAAACTGATCTAGTTACTGTGCTGAATTCGGTGACATGGATGGCAAGAGTTGAGGCTACGGTTGAGGGTAGAAGTACAACTAGCAGAACACAAACAGTGTAACTACTTGGACTACTTTATTCCATATTCACTCTTCATACACATTTATTTACTGACCCTATAGCTGAAAAGCTTACTGTCATTAATGTAATTCAGTGGCAAGGATTTAAAAACACGCTACGGTTCAGCGTAGTAGAACAACTACAAGTTACAAACGGTGCACACACAAAACTGCAACGCTATTTTCCACATCTACGCAGTCTACGCAGTACGCACACTTATTACGTCATTAATGGCAGACTTTACCTAGTTACCGTAACAAATTTGGTGACGATAGGGTAGGAAGGTAGCTAAACTGGCAAGTAAAATAATTACCGCGCTACAATACTGAGTAGTATATGAACTGCAAACAGTACGCAAACTCCTAAACTATACATCGGCGGGTGGATTTTAAGATGGATTGTATGATTCGTCGTTCGTTTCTTTATTAATTCTTGTAGTGATGCCAAAGTATCAATATTTTTTAGCCTTGTACTTATAAACTACCAGGTCAGGTCAGGTAAAATGTTCAAAGTACCTACCTATAATAATAAAACTTTTTTATTTCCCATAAACATATTTCCAATGTTATGGGATAATGTTATGTTAGACTAAGCTATAGTCTACATTTTTTATTTGAACTGGGGACACTAGTTGAGTACCTAGTATTTATTTACAGGAATCCCTTGATAGGGTATAGGTCTCCTCCATTGTTTTCAATTTTTCTGTGCTATGCTTGTTATCCAGTTCTTTCCTATATTAATAAACTTAGGTTATTTTTACTAGTAAATGACACGTTATCCAAGCTTTAATTTTTTTGCAAAGTACCCGGACTGTTCAATTATCAATATGCTATGAAGTATCACTGTGACGTAGTACCTACACGTCCTACACACGTATCATACGTGTACTGTGACGGGGCTGGCATCAATTTAAACTTTAATTAGCCTGTCTTTGTTTGCATTGCCCACTCAACGAGAATGGCGACCGGAACAGTTAATTTCCAAATGGAACTTTGTCTTGTTTACACAGCTGATTAGGCTGCCTGAATTATTAATTATCGTTTAATTGGCTGACGATTTTGTTTTGTTCCATTTTGCGGAACGGCTTGTTAATTAAAGGTTGTATACATTTTTATTGCTCTTTTACCCTGCTCATGGTACGGCAGTACGGCTACAGTGAGTTGTCAAGTAACGGATACCTACCTACTTAAATACGTAAAGCATTCTATCACGCTCGCACCAATAATTCAGTGCGAGTGCCATTCACAAATTGACCGTAGTTATACAGAAAACGCCCAACTTCGATTTTTTGGTAATGCAGAAGACCAAACTCAATGTGTTAAAGCTTAAGTCAGATTGTCAAAAAATCAAAGTTGGTCATTTTCTGCATAACTATGGTAGGTAGTGTAGGTACTAATGGTACGGCTAATGTATGATGCCATGAGTGGCAAGTAACGATTACGTTAGCATTTACTCGACAGGTACGTAAATCAGTCTATCACGCTTGCACTATAGCGGTAAGGACTTTGCAAGTATCGGTAAGGTTAAGATTTACTCGATAGTCTCGATACTTATTACGTAAGGCAGGCCATCGCACTCGCTCCAGTGTCAGTGCGAGCGCGATAGAATGCATTACGTATCGAGTAACACCTGGGTCGCGTTTTATAAAGTTACAATTTACAATTTCGCTGTTTGCCTCTCTAACGCACGTACATATTGGCTAGAAAGAGAGGCAAACAGCGAAATTGTAAATTGTAACTTTATAAAACGCGACCCTGCCGTATGCTTTACTTTCCAACTTATGGTACGGGTACGGCTACTGATAGATTGGAGCGTGATCGGACTATAGGTACTTTAGGCTAGATTCACACGGAGTCTGTTTTTCCCGTATACCGTATTCGAGATTTTCTCGAACGTCGTAGTGACAATAGATTGTGAATAATAAAATAACGTTCATACGGATCCCGCATACCGTATTCGAGAATGCGTGTGAACGGTACTACACAAAGTCTATTGTGTCTATATACGACGTTCGAGAAAATCTCGAATACGGTATACGGGAAAAAAAATACTCCGTGTGAATCTAGCCTTACATATTGAATAAACGGTAAAGTAAACGTTACTTGCAAAATCATGTTACGGCTACTGTACCTACTTGGCCCTTTACGTTGTTTGACATTATGGGCTTTTCTCAAATTAGATAATAGTTAAAAAAATGTTTTCATACTTAGTCCCAAACCAAAAAACGTATATTTCGCCAGAAAAAGGCAAAGTATTCGATTCCATTTTATTAGCAACTCACGAACCCTGACATCAGGAACTTCGGGCTATGAAAGTACTTAACTAAGTTGGTACCTAGTTAAGATTTCTTCATTCTTCAGGTAGGTACTTACACGTGAATTCTAGACACGGCGTTCGAATCCTAAGAGATTAATTAGGTACTTACAGTTGTCCCCACGGCCCTGCCGTCGAAAAGTCAGCAACCCATGAACACTTAATCACCTACTTCACCGTATTTTCCGCAGAAGGACTAATATAAATCTGATCTCACAAATTTCAGAGTCGACTTTGATTCCCATCGCTTGCTGAGCATTCGCCTCTGGGAAAACACTTAAATTGTTTGATAATGATAAGATGAAGCTGAGGCCCTCCCAGTACCTAATATCGTAAATTTACACTTTTTACAGCATCTCTCTTTGTAGCTCCAATTATTCCTTCATTGGAGTGCCAGAGACAAATGCATGAAATTAACTATTTCGATGTACAGTCAACAAAAAATGTGGTCTACCACCCTGTTAAGTTAAGTGACAGTACATACTAGTCACTAAACTGCTGACACCTGGAGAGCACAGCTAGAAGTCATCTTTGATTGTTCGTCAAAGGTAGTTCATAGAGGATTCTCTGAAATACACCTGTGTATAAAACTGACTTTTGGCTGTTATCCAAAACCACGCATTTTACTGATCAGGTGTAATATATATAAATTTAGGTATCTACTCGTATTTTAATCAGTTTTATAAACATAACAAAAATGAGAGGCTGACCGATAGGTTCCTTTGCTCCTATAGTGGATAAATGTAAATACAATACCTAAGTATATGTATTTTTAAAATATATCACCATGTACTTATACTTTTTTAGCATGTCTCACTAACTAGGTCACGGAGTGAAGTCGTTTGTCGTGTCATTTTCGTTTTCATCCACTTGCATGTTCCAAAACTCACGTTATTTTGGTGTTCAATAATTTGGTTTAAATAAAAGGTATCTACTTATTGTTAGTGACATTAGGTAGGTAGACATACGTTGATAAGTAGTTGACAATTTCAATGGCAATACCCAGATATATTTCGTCGTAGGTTTGAATGTTATTGTATCTCGATCGTCCCAACTCTCCTGTCTATAGAAACAGTAGGTACCTATATCTATACCTATTCGGTTAAGAGGCTTTCGCAGTTGGGTCTTATGAGAAACTAATCTATCCATTTAATAAGGACCTCAAATAAGCCGATTAATAATATCTATAGGTACCGTTTCCATCAGATATATAGGAGCGGCTAGGGTGCTCACAAATATGTGAGCAGCCTTCTTATTATCATGGCGTTAGAGTGCTTGTTCAGGTATTTTTGAGCACCGTAGTAACTGCGATATATATGATGGCGCCTGTACACCGAAAGGTCTATTCATCACGTTTCCGTTATGCTCCTGTTCAAATGTTGAATAGGATTCGTTACGGCATGATATTGCTACCTCTGTATAGATACCTAATAAATGTCGTATCGGGTAATAAAGCACCCAATCAGATTTATTTATGAAATCCGATAAAAAAGTAAAGGTTGACAAACTTTCGGCACAGACACGGGACGCATAGAAAATGTGGGAGCCCAACTCTGAGCATTGTTGTCAAACATTCATATGCCACTCGACTCACCCATTGCCGGGACATCCGCCGCCACTTCCGCCGCCAAAGATGGAAGATCGGGCTGGTTCGTTGACAGCGCGAGCGTCCCCGATATTATAAATAAATAAAGGGACTTTTCCTGAATATCACAGACACGGCACAGATCTATACCGATATTCACAACACAAGGTTATCATTATCCCGCGGCACGCCCGCAGCGGCCGGAGATCTGCGTAAACTTGCGTGCGGCTTGTCTTGGGAAGCTATTTTTGATGCAAAAGCGATGGGACGCCAATGTCTAGAGCATGCATTGAATATGCAATGCCAGCCTTGGACTTGTGTGTGAGTAAATCACCTGCGCGTCTTCGGACGTGCCTGCTTGAATTGTAAACGCTAGTCGCCCTTAATGTGCAGTTAGCAACAGCATTCATTATTAAGAAGGTACCTGCCTAGTGCCTAGCGTCATATACTTATAACTAGTTTCTTTCGTAAAAAAGTCACCCCTTCATGTTTAAATATGTAAAATCTAACTGTACCTATATCTACAGGGAATCAGGTAACTCTGTTCTCGACTGTACCTGCCTACAATTTATACGTTTTTGAGTGTTAACTCTCAGCCTTCTCGCGACTACTCGTCTCTATATATTATAATCAATACAATCTAAAGTATACTAGGTATTTATTATACGCAAAGCCGCGAAAAGGCTGGGATGCGAGTTGCTGTCCAACACAAGATGAGCTTGGGCCTATACTGTACGTACCTACCTTACCTACCTACGTATTGTTGAACTGCTTAAACGTTGAGCTATAATATGGCTAAGTAAAGGTACTATATAGGGTAAACTGCTAGTAACTGGCCACCTTATATGTATAAAAATCTCTACCTAATTTTAATTAGTATTCATTTTGGAATAGGGAAAGTGATTGACATGACACATCGTTTTAAAATGAATTTTATAGTTCATTTTCATATAAGGTGTCCAGTTACTGGAGAGTGGCCAGTTACTAGCAATTTAGGTACCCTACGTAGTGGATATTGGTACTTTTCTCGAAATAAATTAGGTAGTTAGTTATAGGTTTTTTTACATGAATTTAACATGATACCTATAGGTAGGTAAGATACATAATACGGCTAACCACTCTTCACATTAAAAATACGCGATTTGTCTCAAGACATTGAGCCCGCCGTCCGCCGTGCCTATATTTTTTAAATTAACCGCTTTTTAGAGTTCCGTCCGTAGTAAACTAGGAGTCCTTAAAGTATAGTTTCGCCATGTCTGTCTGTCCGTCTGTATTTCGGCAACACAGCTCAGTGGCCGTTAGTAACCTACATATTAATCACGACGACAAAATGATAAGATTCTGTAGAAAAAACAATTATTTTCCTATAATCCTATAGTGTGTTAGGTATCGTTGAATAGGTATTTCAAAAACTATGACGGTTCCAAGAGAAAGTTTATTTCTATATTCAATATTTTCGGTGATATCCGCTCCAGAATAAAAAAAAATGTGTCCCCATTCTTTAACTATTGATCTATGGGTTCCAAAAATCATGAATTATAGAATGCTTTAAAATAAAACTATTACGGACATAATCGGCGCAGCAGTTTTTGAATAACTACGGAACCCTACACTGAGCATGGCCCGACATGCTCTTGGCCAATTTCTTTTTTACTGCCAGTTCTTGAATTTTCTTGATTTGAAGCGGAGTATATGAAGGGTCCACGGAAAAAACATGTCTAGTCAATTCACCGAAGAAAAAACAACCTTAGTTTTAACGGAACAAGGTACAAATTTGCCCTGATTTTCATAAGATCTAGACATGTTTTTTCCGTGGACCCTTCATATATTATGTTACTTCTGCTGTTAGGTTAGTTCACCACTGAAACCCTGCTCCATTGGGAAAAGAAGGTATTCATGGCCACCATGATCGTGCGGTGGTACATGGTTCGGTGTCAGTTAATGAGGGTTTTCGATAATTTTTCTGCCACCAGGGCGGCGCTTCGTACGCACCTGGTCTCGACAACTGTCAGATTCATACTATTCATAGGCACCTGGGCCTAAAATATTGAAATTCTATTTTATTTGGAAGAGAATTGATTTTGTAATGGATTACGACTATTACACGGTCATCGAACTGAAGACGGAGCTATGAAACAGGCGCGCAAAGTCACTGGTATTAAAAATAATTACTTTAACTTTGTTAATTTCATGAGAATTGACTTGGAACTATTTTATTTATTTATTTTAGGTAACAATATGCCTAAAGTAATAGTTTTCAGAATAAATAAACCTATAAATATGTTGAAAATTAAATGCGCGTATTTATTTTGACAGTTCGTTAAACGGTCGGCTCAGTGCTGCCATCTCACCTCCCCATAGCGGCAGAAAAAGTATCAAAAACCCTCATTTTCTGGCACCCACCTAAAGCCCGTATTGGACAGTCTGCGTCAAGCCTCCCTGCCAATGTCAGCAAGGTAAAGGTAAACCAACAACACAGTTGCCGACCGTCTAGCACAGGCTTTACCTGTATGACCTGAAGAACTGCAGCGCCATCTGTATTCAGCTTTGCGTTCTGTTTCGTTACAGAAATTAACACAAACACATGTTGGTAAGATGTAGTAGACACTGACTTATATGTCATAAGGTTCATTTTTGAGTAAGTAACGTCTAAGTAACCTAATACGTTATCAGCATCTACTTGACATTACGTTTTGGTAAACATCTGAGAAAATTGTCAAAACTGACATTTGTTTATGTATTGTATGACAGTTCACAGTAGATGTAGAGCAACAATTAGATTTATGAGATATGACATTTAGAGATGCGCAAAATCGCTCACGGAGTTGAAAGGCGTGATTCATATCTTTTGCTCCCGGAGATATATATCACTCATTTCGCTCATTTCGCTCATTTCGCTCAGGAGATCTGTAGAGAAGTCAGAGATAGAATGAGTGAGATTTGAATGATTCACTGAATCATTTGGTTCGTTCATTCTTAACGTTTAATTAATATTTCTTTGAGTGACATTATTACATGATGTTTCTTACTTTTTTGGTAATAAAATATATGATAACAATTAGGTACCTATGAAAAGTATGAAATTTATCTTTAATAGATTTAACCGAACATACAGTGTAGGTATATATGTCAACATTATAAATTATCATTTAACGAACTATTCTTATATTTACTTACTACAACTACAATAATATAAATTACAAAATATAAAACAGATTTTCCTTCATACTTTTGCAGGCTTAGGACTGTCAATCTAGATTTTCAAGTTAATTAGTAAATAAAGCGTAATGACTGAATAAATATCATTTAAAGTATTTAAATTTTACCAAACCGGCTCATCTAGATTGGCGTATTTCAAAATCTGTGATATGTACAATGATTCTTATAATACAATATTTACATTATTTACAGTTTCGTAAAGGCAACAATAACTCGTCTTCTTATTGCGCATTGCAATTAATAAAAAGTAGTTCTTGCAATTTTTTGGGCGCAAGTCTTGTCCTTCGTTCACTCATAGTATGCCCTGCTTTAGAAAAAATTCGTTCGCAGGGCACAGACGTCGCAACTATGTTTAGGCGTTTCAGTACATATTCATAGAGCATGGGGTAAATACAACGGCGTTCATGCCACCACATTAATGGATCCGATGACCTTGGGATCATCGGTTCTTGCATGTATTTTTCGACTTCAACAATTCCAGCAGCTGTTGGATTTTCGGGTGTTTGCTTCGCTATTTCTTTGTCGAAATCCTCCCAAACCGATGACGAAATTGGCTGCTGCATCTGTGGATCTTCGTGTACAGGTTCAGGTTCAACAGCTGATGCTGCCAGCGTTGTGCGTAAGCGCGACTGTACGCTTTGGCCGATTTTTATTTTTAAACTTGCTAAAGCTTTGTCGGCCATAGTTTTGTCACGAAAACCTTTATCTTTGAACCTAGGGTCCAGCAAAGACGCTTCTGAGTTTAATACGTTCTGTTGAACATATTTAAAGCGTTTTTCTAGTTCACTTTTAAGAGTCTCTGCCAATAATTTTACTTCGGGAATGGTTTGGAAATGTATGTATTTTGCAATGTTTGTGCTCAAAATGTTGCACAACGGCACAACTTTTGAAAGGCTTACATTTTTTTCCGAACTTATCTCATTAGTTACGTCGTAGAAAATTTTTAAAATGGGCACCGCAGCTTCTATTGTCGCCCAATCTTCGTTGGTTAGCATTAAATCGAGCCTTGTCGAAGCAAGTGTGGCAGTCACAGCATCTTTGATTTTGATTAATCTGTCCAACATATCGTAAGTAGAATTCCATCTTGTTGGGACGTCCTGTTTTAGTTTTAATTCTGGAAGTTCCATTTGTCGCTGCATGTGCTTTAATTTTGTAAGGGCTTGGGTGCTCCTTTTAAAGTACTCCACAATACATTTTACTTTGGTCAGCTGGTCAGCAATGGCGCCTAAAGCAGTTTGGGCACAAAGGTTCAGGGAGTGAGCGAAGCAGGGAACTTGCCGCCATCCACCAGCCTTAATTGATGCACTGACGTTGGCTGCATTGTCACTAGCAACAGCGGTTATTTTGTTGCTTATATCCCACTCAGCCATAATTTTTTTTAAAAAATCGCTTAGATTTTGGGCAGTGTGACGCTCTGCGTATTCGACACAGCCTAACATGGTCGAATCCATCTTAGTTTTTTCGTTATCTTTTACTATATAATGAGCCGTGATCGCGATAAAGCTCTGGTTGGTGTAGCTTGACGTCCACCCGTCCGTAGTCAGGCATATTGCCGGAGCTGCTCTTATTTTTTCTTGCGCTTTTACGTACTCCTTGTTGTACATTTTTGGTAATAAGGTCTCTGACACCGTTTTTCGTGTTGGAAGAGTATACCCTGGGCATAACATATTTACAAATTTTTTGAACTCCGGTTCCTCCACAATTGAAAACGGATGGTAGCCGCGCGCAATCATCTTAATTAATTGTTCATCGATCAATTCTGCACGTCGCGGCGCCAATGGTTTTGTACTTTGTACAAACTGTGCAATCGAAGGCTGTGAGGCCTGTGAGCGTACCAGCCGTGACGGTCCTGGGAATACTGGTCTCTGCGGTGCGGCTACTGCAGCTGCTACTGATGATGATGATGATGGACCGGGAGTGTTTGCCTGTTCGTGCTCGACCTCCTCTTCTATAATAGGCTCTTGGCGTTGAGGCACAAGTGCCACAGTGGGATGATGTGATTTTAAATGCCTAGTTAAGTTGCCGGTATTGCCGGCAGATATTGCTATTATGTTCGAACAATACCCACATTTGGCCTTCTTTGCCTCGACTTCCTGGAAGTGGTTCCATACGGCACTTCGTTTCCTAGACGACATATTTATTATTTACAACAAACTATATACAAACACTTATCACTACACTATACTATATATATACAGTCAGCAGCCCGCACCGAGGTGCGGCTCCAGATAAAACTACTTTACACTTTAAACAGTTATTTATTTACAATCATTATCCTTAATATGCACAAATATGTCCTTATTTACACAAACTGACACGCAGAATTAATAAACTCACAAAAAACTTTGAAAACTCAACTCTGCAACAAAAATTACAGCGTTGAGCGAATTTGAATGTTTAGTGTTTACAAACAAACTGCGAAACGAGCCATAGGCGAAGGAACGCCAAGCGCGCCAAAATTTAAAAACATCATTAACGGCGAACATCACAGGCAGAGTAGAGTACAAGTTAGAGACTACAAAACTATTTCACACTATCGTCTTATTTTACATACAATTGGTAATCGATACTAAGGCTGATCGCACATTAGTATTAAATTTCTGATTAGGAAAGTATGAATTTTTAACACTGGTTTGAAACTCTCAAACCAGTCTTATAAATTCAGAATCTGAATCCAAGAACGGAAGACATTTACAAGCAAAATTTCATATCATCTGTTCATTCTTCTTAAAAATTCAAACCAGTCTTAAAAATGTATACTTTTGTAATCTGAAATTTAATACTGATGTGGGATCAGCCTAAGTGTTACTGAGTTATAATGTCGACATATATAAAATAAATTGATAGAAAAAACACTTCATAAACCAGTCAATAAAATGTTCAACTTAAATTCAAACGACTGCCGCAGTACCTATACCTACGTTTCTGCTCTCTCGACATCCAACAGTACTCTGTAGACAAAAGTGTGTGAAAGAGATGATACAATACACACAGCGTGCGAGTGTGAGCAAGACGGTATACGAGCGAATCACGCCATGTTACTCGACCCGACACGCTCCGAGTTCTTCCGAACCGCATCGAAACTATCTCACTCTTTCGGCTCGACCGGCTCATCTGAATTATGAGTGAGAAAGAGCGAGTAAGTAAGGTTGTCACCGCTGAGATCGACGAGTTGAATTGAATTGAGTTGGTGAGCGACTGAGCGACTTAAATCTTCAGTGAGTTGAAGAGCGAGTGAGTTGAATTAAAAGATATAGTTCATTTATTTCACTCACTCATGAACGACACATCTCTAATGACATTTAAGTTGTCCCCTTCACTTCTTTACGTCTCATTAATATACAGCGCGGGTTTTTACCAACTTCATAATAAATCGGTAACTCCCCGCTTCCAAGAACCTATTGATCCAAGGTCGTGCGCAAGCGCGCTGGTTCATTCAGCCTAGTGTGCATTGAAACAAGCTTGTGAACGTACAGAGACTGCCGTCGAGGTATTAGTGAGTAAGGCGCAATCTCAGTCAACGTTACAACACAAACAAAGGGAGACCTAGCCAGCTCTAGTACCCGCTGGGGAGTCGTAAGGGAGGGTTGTGAAAATGACGGGCGTGGACGAAATACTCAATTACCAACGGAGCCCTGACGACGACTTCTACGCGTTGTTAGGCTGCGACGAGAACTCCAGCGTAAGTACTCCTTCTTAAACCAGTTCAACTATTTCCCTCAAATATGTATTGATTATATTACTCTGTACTATTGACCTTATTCTACGAGGTCGTAACTGTTGACCTACATTTTGGACTTGTTTCATTTAAATTGAAATTGAATTGGCTATGTAGATCATGTTGCGTGAGAAAAAGAAATCAATTGTCATAAACCTGAACAACTATTACCAACTTTGTATGTTTCTTCTTAAGAGTCATGACTCATGAATTAATATTTACCATAATTGTTTGTAAGTAAGTGTGCATTGTGTATAAACAAAATTAAATGATATTGAATAGGTCTTAATTACACACTACTATATGTATGTTACCGTATAAAAAACTTAATGTTATACTTTTGTACCTATATGGAAGTGTTTATTACAATTAAACAATCAAGTAAGTGTAAATGATTTATGGGTAGATAGGTAGGTACTCAATATTGAATCTTTATTGTACTTATAAGATTATAACAGCATTGTGTGGTTTCAGGTTAAATTAATTGAATAAATAATAAATTAATAAAGCAGAAGTAAAGCACTTCTAAATTAGCATTGTGTGGTTTCAGGTTAAATTAATTGAATAAATAAGAAATTAATAAAGCAGAAGTAAAGCACTTCTAAATTAGCATTGTGTGGTTTCAGGTTAAATTAATTGAATAAATAATAAATTAATAAAGCAGAAGTAAAGCACTTCTAAATTAGCATTGTGTGGTTTCAGGTTAAATTAATTGAATAAGTAAGAAATTAATAAAGCAGAAGTAAAGCACATCTAAATTAGCATTGTGTGGTTTCAGGTTAAATTTTGAATAAATAATAAATTAATAAATAAGAAGTGCTTTTTTTTAATGATTTTTTTTTCCCCTACACATAAAGTGAGGATGTTCTTTTTTATTTACTGAAATCCTATAGTGTGGGGTATCATTGAATAGGTATTTTAAGAATAAGGGTCCCAATAGAAAGATTTTTCTTAAAAATGTTGCTCCCTGTCCATTTTTGATCCGCGGGTCTGAACATAAATTATCTATTTCCAACATCTAGCTGTTTTTGAGTTTCTTTTTGTTCTTGACAGTTACAAATGAGTATTATTAAAAAAATTGTCCTTCCTTTTAACACTTTGACTGTCCGTGCATTACATATAATGCACAATAAAACTGCCTCAATAAGTTCATGTGACGTCAGAAATGATCAGCTCGGAACATGCGTGCATTATATGTAATGCACGGACGCTACAAGCGGACTTGTCAGAGAAAGCGAGGGACATTTAAAATGTTAACAGCTAAGGCCATGCTACATGTAGCAATGTTCCAAATTGAATATGCCAATCATTAATGGTTTCAGAATAAAATGGCTATGATATATGGACTACTAAACATACAATACTTGTTGCTGTTTTATTTCAGTTCCTTTTTAAGATACATACCTGCTTCTTCTGTGCCTGTCTCCTCTATGATACTCGTACCTACTACCCCCTTTTGCCTATGATGCATCACAACATAGACCTAATACCTTAATTTAATACATTTCCTATTTTGCAATAGGTAAATATTTTGAATATGTACAGTCAATTTGAATAAGATGACTTGCTTTACTTAATTGTTATTTATAATTGTAATCAAACAAATATGGCTGATAGAGTTATCTCTATAATAAATAAAATTGAGAAACGATAATGTTTGTTATTATTATATTGACATTGAGTAAAGTCTTGATGTTTGTTGTTACAGGCAGAGCAAATAACGGCAGAGTTCAAAATCCTCGCTCTGCAACACCATCCTGATAAGAATGATGGAGATAAAGAAGCAGAAGCCAAATTTCAGAAACTGAAGGTATGTGATGAGTAACCTCCTTATTCTTAAACATCTCCTAACTTAGCAGGCCCCTCAGTATTGTTTGTCTCTTTTGACCTTATTAATATGTTTGTAAAACTGAAAGGGACAAACAATTGTTAAGTTAGGAGACATTTATGAATAAGGGGGTAAGTCTATAGCTACACATTTACCCCCTTATTCATAAACGTTGAGTAAAAGTCGTAACCTTACAACCCCTGCATATAGTTGAGAATATATACGCGACTTCTTTGATACCTACCTATCTACGTCTTTACCTTGTCAGTTAAAGATTAACATCTAAACAAGCAATTCTTGGAAATAGATGAGAATCTATGGGGAAAAAGCGAGATTGCGAGTTAGCGAGCTCAGCATGATCTCTCAGGTGCTCTGACTGATATGACATATCGTCGGGGATAGTGCAATACCGCGTAACTACCAAAGCAGATAGAGTTCAAATATCAAACAATTGACACTCAAATTAACCCAAATTGAATTTGTTAGTTACGCGGTATTGCACTATGCCCGACGATACCAGACATTGTCTACTCTGCCTCTTATTTTATTTTTAGAAATATAATTTTGTATAAAGTTTGTACACTTATTTCCTGAATTTCCTATCTCATTTGTTAATAATTATATAATTAAACGGTAAAACTCACATTTATTTATAACGTGCGAGTGCCACATGTTTCGGAGAGGCTTGGTCTCCATAATAAAGCACTAAGCCTGCCGCTAGGCGACACGACTGCTACGCGGCTTCAACATTTTTTGACGTTGATATGTTCAGTCTAAACTGGCGTGATTTTAACAGATTGCATTTAATTAACGTTTATCTCAAACAGATTTGTCTTGTCTTTAACTCGAATCTCTTCCTCAGTTTTAATTACAATGCAATATATAAGACCTAATAGCCAATTGTTTTTCAGGAGGCTAAGGAAACTCTGTGCGACCCGGCCAAGCGCGCGCTGTACGACAAATGGAGGCAGAGCGGCATCGCCATGGGCTACAAGCAGTGGCTGGGCATGAAGGAGCACGTGCAGCAGTCTATGCACTGGTCCAAGCCCAACACCAAGGACCGCATGGTGGAGGGCTCCGGCCCGTCGAGCCTGGGCCCGGCCGGCGCCGCCGCGCGCCGCGCCTCCGAGGGCGGCGCCGCTCTGTGGGGCCGGTGGGGAGGCAACCAGGAACCCCCGTCCGAGGTCATCTCCAAATTCCGCAACTATGAAATCTAAAGCCCTTGTCTTTTAAATCATTGGAGGCCGATTTATTTGACCGAGAGATTATTTGTGCCATAATCTCTGGTTTTGGTAATGTACTTAATTTTGTATGTTTGAAATTCACATAATCATTTTTTTTATTTAAACAGTCAGACTGTTAAAACGCTTGCCAGTTTTATTGAAGTTGTAAGTCAATGTATTATAAAAATAAGGGTAATTGTTAAGTATTATTAAATTAGATATATAATGGCACAATATTCATCAAGTCAGCTCATTGAACAATGTTACTCGAATGTGGCTCGATATCTTTTTCTGAGAATTATTAAATGTTTGATGTGTTTCATGATATTAATGTACTGTTGCTCGTAGGCAACACAGTTGACGTTAGATCCCCGTCCCTACCGAGAGTGACTCGTGTCTGACACTCGTAGCTGTATCTTTAGTTCTAAGCTATGCACATTCCTAATAACTTATGAGTCTGAATATAAAGAAAAACATTTCTGCTGTAGAACAATACGTTTAGTCTACTAAAGAATCTATAATATTTTGAAGATTTTATATTTTTGATCCTCTTTTATGACTATTTATCTTACTGTATAAGAACTAAATTACTTTAAAAGAGAAGGAGTATGTGGAGATATTGTTGTGAGATACGTACAGGGTATATGATGGCAGGCTGATCGTTTCAGTTAACTATTATCACTGGTTTGAATTTGCGTTGAACTTCGTCATATCAATTTTCTGGTATGTTAATGTGATTGACATTCCCGTTTGTCCTAAAATAGGTGTTGTGTTCCCATGTTAGAGTTGTGTAGAGTTTTAAGAAATCATATATATGTTGATGTTTTACTAGTTTACTTTAATGTTTAATGAATCAGTGTTATAATAGATGAGATACTTAAAAAGTAGAAATTTAAATTTTTAATGTTTTATGTGTATAAGAATCTCTTACTAAAAATAATGCCAAATGTATAAGATGTTTTTATTTTTGATGTAAAATCACCTTTGACACAATAAAGTTTACCGGACAAAAAAATTGTTTTATGTATGAAGAAAACTTGTTCCTAACCTTTTGAATAGCTTGTAGTGTGCTGTCGACTTGATGTTACTATGACTACAAGTACATATTATGACGGGTGCTGTCAAAACAATTATCTTGATATCTTGATAAATTATATAATTTATATCCGTTATTCATCAATGAAGATATTAGCGCATAGGCCACATTTTCACCGGAGTTAACAAAATAAATTTACTAATGTAGAGTCCAACGACACTCGTAAACGATGAGAACCATACAAAGATATGGGTTGAGATGCGTACCTACTGCGTGATTTTTTTTTTTTTTATACCACGTCGGTGGTAAACAAGCATACGGCCCGCCTGATGGAAAGCAGTCACCGTAGCCTATGGGCGCCTGCAACCCCCACAGGGGTGTCACATGCGCGTTGCCGACTCAATAAGAACTTGTACACTCCTCTTTTGAAGAACCCCATACTGTAGTCCATCGGGAAAACCTCGGCAGGGAGCTCATTCCACAGACGGACCGTCCGCGGGAGGAAGTTCCTCTGAAATCGCACGGTGCGCGATCATTTAGGTTGCAAGGTGTGAGGATGAGCGCCCAGTCGGCGGCGAGCGGTGCGATGATGAAAAGTGGACGTTGGCATCATGTCGAACAGTTCTTCAGAGCACAACCCATTGTACAGACGATAGAACACACATAAGGAGGCGAAGTCTCTCCTTATGTGTGATTTAATGACGAGATACATACGAAACTTTGATCTCCATCGAAGTGGGACCCATAACTAAGTGGTAAAGACTCAGATGCACAAGTTTAAATTTTGTACGGGTTCGCTGCCCTCCAAAAATTCCGTATGAAAATTATTTAAATGTTAACCAAATAAGCAGGTACTAAACACTGTCACGTTGAGTTGTTAGGTATTTTAGGATATGGGACATCAAATCCTAAGTACGTTCTACATGTAAAAAAATAACGGCAATAATGCCGTGTGTTTACATTGGATATAGCTGGATTTTACGACACAAGTAGACAGGTAACTTCTTAGGTAGGTATACAATTAGGTGCCCAAAAAATAAGTGCATTCCCGTTGACTGTGAACTTTTCGGACTTAGAATTGGCGGAGGCCTAGAGGCTTTTTGGAAATTTCAAAAGCGTCGATAATTTAGAGACTAGTACTTACTAGGTGCTACTATTAAGTACTAGGTAGGTACCTACCTGCTTTCTAGGTACTACTAGCTCTGAAACGTAGGTACTGAAGGTTAGGTTAATCTAATTTCGAAAAAAATCTACGGTGTCTATTCTGCGTCCCAAGACCTCACTTGCAACGGGAGTGCTTCTCTTTTCTTGGCCAATCTGTACCTATATTACGTAAGGTACATAATAAACCTGTAGGTAGGTATACTTACCAATTTATTTGTTCGGTTATTAAGGTTGGCTTACCTACTTTATTAGAGCAGGAGCGCGCAACTCACCTTAGGTCCACCAACGACCAATTCTTTAAGCAGAATGAATCTCAATAACATAAAGCAAATTACTGGCAGCAACCTCATAATGAATTTATTCCCCATTGATTAAACACAGCACTTAGGTATTTCGGAGAAAGTGTTTTATAAACAAAACAAGACGCGTGACGACTAACTAAATTCCTCTGAAAAGAAACAAGTTGTTTTCACACTGCTGTCCTGTTTATGAATTCCTACAATTCCCCGACTGAAAAATTTATGGTGGCCGGTACTTAATAATAATTTCATGTAGGACTTCTGCCCATGAAGATATGGGTCGCTATAAAGAACTTTGTCGAATTGAGTGGGAACTCAATTTGAATTATTGTTATTAGGAAAGAAGGACTTATTTTATTTGACATATTACACGGAACATTATAAAATGAAAAACCTTTAGCTTTCAACTAGTATCACCCAGACAACGACTGTTTAGTCTAGACAAGATCAAATTGATTGTTCAAACTGTTATATATTGGTTTATAGGTCAAGCGCCACTCAAGATTTGTGTATGAAGGGATCTTCCATGGCGGGCTATGGACCATAAACCATTATGCTTATCTAAGTGTCAGTTGGCTGTAGGTATTATGTATATAGTACATAGATGATTGGTGTAAGTATATTCGGCACGAGCGGTCTTCGGTGCAAACTACTACCAATGTGCGCTACTATAAGTCACTCTGGTTTCGCTTAAGGGGCATAACTGACCTATTGCAACTTCAGCGGTCACAAACGTTTACGGTTGAGTTCTGTAAATTGTCTGAGTGAGTTTGGCAAGTTCTAATACTCCAGTGATGTCATAACCGCGTTGTATGGGTTTTACCTCATGGCAACGAGTTATCATTAGCTGATGCCGATCAGCGTTGGCCTTATGGTAACTGGTTGCCAGAATTGGTAGATAAAGAGAGGTACGAATAAACAATCGACCAAAAATATAGCCTACCAATTTTTGTCTCTATTATGTTGCAATAAAGTTCAAAAGTGGTAACTAACTATAAGTAGGATAAATACCTAGATAGTCATACAAAGATAAATCTAGCCCCAAATTCAGAGAAGCTGGTAAGTAAGGTACCCATTGTGTAATTTGCTGGTGCTGGGTAAGTAGGAGAATTTCTTATATAATATTCATCTAAGTAAGCTCCAATTAACACAACAAAATATCAGAATCGAGGAGCTGAGTAGCAACTGTAGCTATAGGTAGTATATTAATATTAGATACAGGGCTTCAAAATTGAAATAAGACAAGGTCCCAATTTTCTAAAGACAAAAATATTGATTCGAGAATGAAATGAGTTGCGATCGAGTGATACCTGTACCCGCGTTGCGAGGATTCCATTCGGTGGATGTTTACAATGGCGGAGTCCGGTTGCATCGTTAGCTGGCGACGACCGGCCCGTCCACCACCAGTCTGTCGCCAGCACTTGACTGTGAAAGTGATTCCAGTGGTATATTGCCAGTGTTTTATAGTCGTGAGAATAAGTATATGGGAACTATAGGCAAGTAACGATTAGTAAATAAGTTCAGTGCAATACAATACATACCTGACTACTGTAGTGTGCAGCCTGTTTGAATACATCTTAATATACTGGGTGATGGGTAGACATCGACTATTGTAAAAAAACTGTAAAACTATAGATAATAAAATAAAGATGGACAAATTTTATTTATGTAGGTATGTACAGGTACCTACCTACTTGTGTAGTCACCACGATAGAATGTTGTATCTAAGTCTTCATTTGATACAAAAAACGGAACACGACTCTAGGTTAGCGTGTACATTATATTCTGAAGGATTTTCAATTGATGTTACTTAACTGTCCTGAATCGTTGAAAGACGTGTATCGTTAACGCTGCTACTAAATCGTGAACAAAGCAAAAATGTACTTAGGTAATTAATAGAACTATACTGACAGAAGTGCAAAATTTTTGTTGAGAAACATCTAGCTCACGCCCGATTTTCTGCCATTATGTTATCACCACATCATCAGTACTACTGCTTTTCACCAACGCATACTGTGCCTTCATTCAATCCAACCTGAGCAACTCCAACTCTTGCCGGGGTAGTAATGTGCAGTTATCGGTAACTTTCCCCACACAGTACGGTGAATATTCCCAAATCATCATCATCATCATATCAGCCGAACGACGTCCACTGCTGAACATAGGCCTCCCCCAAAGATTGCCACAATGACCGGTCCTGTGCCACTTGCATCCGGACTACTGCGACCTTCACCAGATATTTCCAAATGGTAAGTTATATTATAGTAATATTGGAAATTAACCAGGAACGTCACCTCTATAGGTGTAAGAGTCGACGAAGGAAGTGTAGTGTAACTGACCATTCAATAATTAAAGATAGATGATGGGCAGGAGCATCATCATAGTTGAAATACGACTGCGATCGATCACGTTGGCGAGCTTTCTCAGCGAGGCGATAATCGGCATTATCTCCTAATCCGTCCATATACGCATATATAGGATGTTTAGAGAGACCTACCTATGTCTATATAGCAGTGGACTGAAACAGGCTGATGATGTGTCCGTGAACCTGAGCATGACTGTTACCTTACAGTGAGATGAATAGAATAGAATAGAACTTAGTTACGCAGACACTAACGATTACTGCTGCAGTAAATTCTTGGTTCGAGAATGAATATCAATTTTAGTTTTTATTTAACGATTTTAGTATTTCGTAAACTTAAAATTTCAGAAGAAAGCTTTTATTTTTGTGTAATAATGTTGAATATATTATGGAATTACAAGCGCACAAGTAGAATCTACGCAATTTCAAAGCGCATCTTCAGTAATTAGCCCCCTACTGTACACAGACAAAACTGCATTTCAAATTTGAACTCTAGTCGCAGTCAATAGAGTTCAAAAATAAAGTATAACCATGTATGGCTGATGCATTAGTTAGAGGTGACACTTTTTTCAACGACAGTGCAGGCCGTTTAGTATGACTCTGCACTCAACAACCAAACGGTTTTAGCGACGTGTGCATAGGCATTATGTTTGGTTTTAGTATGTGCCACTATGAAAGTACATCCGCTTATTACGACCGTCTGCTATTAATGACGGAATTTACCATATAATTGACCAGATACAACGACGACGACGTCTTTAGGATAGAAAAAAAATTATTAGATATATAATGGTCATATTAATACAAAAAAATTCGTTTGTAACCAATATTCAGACAAAATTAACCTTTTCGCCACCACAGGCTAGAAATGAAGTCAAAACATTTCAGTCAGTCAGGTGTCAAGTCAGAAAATTCAAAACATAGGTAATTCACTTTCAACTGACAAGACAAAGTTGACAGTCGTTTACGAACTCAATAAAGTCGCAATTCCTTTGTACGATTGATTTTACAAACAAGCGAAATTCAGCACTATTCCTTGCACAGCTCAAAATATGATTTAAAGAAAATAGTATGGTGGGCCTTACGAGGATTAGATACTATTTCCAATGTCAAAAATGTTATCATTTTAATTTTGATTTGTGGGCTAACGAAACTTTTATGAAGTTTGCTAGATAAATTATTACATACATGGACAGTCGCCATCAGATAATATGGAATTGAAATACGTGCAAGCGAAAGAATTCTATAGTTGAAGCGAGTGGTTCTAAAATAGGATCCAGAGTGTAGCGAGTGTTTTAACATACGAAAAGTAATAGTACATTGTGCATCAAGGGAGGTAAGTACGGAATTACTAACGAGAGTGTTAGAAGCCCGACGCCGTTAGGCGGAGGGCTTTTATGACTCGAGTTAGGATTCCGCTTACCTACCGTGATGCATACAATGTTTTTCATCACACTTGCCGACAAAAAAATAAGTTTTAAGACATAATATTATGAAATGACGTACTGACATTTCTATTACTCCCTAGGGAATATCACTTTTCTATTACTCCCGCTACGCGCGCAAGCAATGGCGCGCTTAGACAGCAAGTGTGATGAAAAATACCTTTGCACCCGTGTGTAACACAAAACCTTTCTTCTCACTATAACGTGGAAAGTCAAAAAAGGTTGCACGTTGAGTAAGAAACATCATCATCCACTAAGATCAGCAAATTAAATAAAGTCTGCGTTTTTCACAAAATTCTCAAACATTTTATTTAATTATAATTAATGTGGAACGACTCATTTATGACCATTTTACGTTTTGTTATCTGTCAAACTAATGCTACTTCGGGCTGCGCTCCAAGGTCATTCTCTTACTCACTAAGGATCTTACTCACTAGTGATTAAAATGAGTTTTTACAAGCTCGCATTAAATAATTTATTCTAAATTAAAATATTATAGACATGAATGTACTTCATAATCCCAGATCGGACATTGGTGAACTACTATGCAACATTTTAATTTAGAATTTTTGATACGTAATAATAGTTAACTACTTACAAACTCTAATAAAATTTTTGAATAAAAGGATATAAAAACTTGTCGAATGTTCGTTTACCCCTCGTGCCTTGAGACTTCCCCATGGCTCAAGATTCCTTTTTTAGAACACTCGCTATACTCGTGATCCAGATTATTAAACTCTATATGTTAAATAAGGACCACACGGATAATCATGACCTTACGTAAGTCGGATAGTAGCGTATTTTTAACTTCAGTCTCAACAAACGCCCATATTAGATGACATTAGTAAAACATGCATATGGAATCAGCGGACGCTTTGGCGTCAAATTGCAGATATATACAACTGAACCATTCTCATAGGAGCTCGACAATACGTTTCCGTGAATCAGGAATCCATTGAAGCAACCCGAGAGGCCGTTTCCAACATCGCACGATTGACCCCATAACAAAGAGCTATTATTCTTACACGGGGAAACGCAACACCGAAGGTTATACGTATTTTGCGTTATGGAGATTGATTTCAGGGAATCAGATATAGATAAGGGGTGCGGTTGGAGATATTCATCATCATTATATCAGCCGAAATAAGTCCACTGCTGAACATAGGCCTCCCCCTATGATTGCTACAATGACCGGTCCTGCGCCGCCCTCCTGCAACCGTAACCTGTCCATCTTGTGGGGGACTTACCTACGCTGCGTATTCCAGTATGCGGTTGCCACTAGAAAACCTTTCCGCCCCAACGGTTCTACGTGCAATGTGCCCCGCCCACTGGCACTTACGTTTAGCGATTCGAAATGTGTTATATAAAACCTAATTGATTACGATAGGTATCTACACTGCCAAAGAAGATTGAAGCAACATACCAGCATATACAAGAAGAACCCACGAGAGGGTTTCACAGCAAACACAGTAGTGTGCAATGCTAAAGTTGATACATGCATGTACTTACTTTGTTTGTTCTGAAATGTTCTCACCCCCACCACTCATTTCCGCGGCGGCGAACCGACGAGTCACAAGATTTAGGGTAATGTATAAACAACAGGAATGTTATGTACAGTATACGTATAATTCTATATGTAACGTTTTTGTTGTCTTAAATTGCTCTCCGCCTTACAGTGAAAGAAGAAAGAAAACTCGAACTAACCTTAGTTAATTCTAAACTTTCTACAATGTACCTACTGTTTTAGTATGTGATATACATAGGGGGATAATTCTTACTTACTTAGTAAATATGAATGCATTATATAATTTATATATGAAAGTTCACAGTAAAAGGTCCTACTTTGGCGTCTACAGTAGATAAGGTCAGAATTCGTTTGTATCTTTATATAGATTATCTGACTATGCGCCTTTATTGGCGACAAAGTGACACTTTACAAAAAGATAAATGAACAAATTGTCTAAGAAAAAAAAAGACGTTGTAATATGTTATTTATGTTATATTATCTTACAATTTGTACGTGAAAATTTAAACAACATACTTAAACATTAAATAAAATAAAAATCTTTGTTCATAATTCTAATACATATACCTACATTAAGCGAAGCACAAACATAATCTAAAATTATGTTATATCCATAATTCCAATCACTGGTCTAAAATTAAAATGGTTCATTTTGTGTAACAACTTTGTACAAGTGTTGACAACACAATGTCAAATGAAAAATGTCGTCCGTTTATAATTTATAATCTACAAATAATTACACTGTTTAATATCTGCGTATGTAACACGTTATAAGTTTATAATAGCGTTTTATCAGCTTAAATGCATATATTTTTTTTTGTAAAAACTAGGCTCTTACTTCGATTTGAAAAAAATAAATGCTTTTTGTATGGCATGTTAATTTCGTGTTGTACAATAATATAACATTTATGTTGACTACTTACAAGTTAAGGTTAGAAAATATTGATTGTAATGAATACATGAAGGTAAACTTTAATTTTAAAATGGCAATCGAATCTGGCAGGCACGGTTCATGAGGCTACTTTGAGACTTTGGTTATCATGACTATCGTAAGTATCACAACAACAAAATTAGTTGTGATTAATTTAATTTAAATACCACGTAATATCACACGACCGGTGCCATTAACAGCAGCTATCAAATTAAAAGCAAGATTATGTATTATATTATACTTAAATATCAATTAACAATCAATATTTTCTGCTGAGATATAAAAATGTAATCACTATATTACTGTCACTAACATTTTAGTTTTTTTGTATTGTGTATTCTTAGTCTATTACTAAATTTTGAGGCAAGCTACACAGAACAATGAGTTGATATTGTGTATAATATATTGATAATAGTATTATTGTTTTAAGGTTTATACATTTTCAGATTCTAAAGTATGTTTTGGACACTTACAACTAACTTGCATTGCCCAGAGACAGCCTCTTACATTTCGTTATATTTGGATAATGCTGCTGCACTAATCAAATAAATTACATATAACATTAGCTACTTAATGGTACATTAATGTCATGGTTAATCTGATTTTGAGGCAAGAAATATAATATTCGACAAGAGATTATTAGTTCAAAATGAACAATATATTGTACAATGTATTAATATCAAACCTACGGTATTAGTTATGTTATAGGAATCAATTGAATTGTGACCTTATATATTATACATTATGTCAATTTACAGTCATCTTTATAAATTATTAGTAAAATAAAATTTACTGTTATAATTATATTTGTAAGACTAAAAAATATCTCATATTTTTGTATCAGTCTACGTAATATTAATAAAAACTGAAATAATTTTCGTACCTTTGATAATTTTCATTGTTAATTCTACGAGTAATAAAATTGTTCAATTGATATAATCAGATTATCACAATATTAACTGTAATAATTTACTTATATCAATTTTGTGGATTTACATTATTAAACCACTATATTGCTTAAATTTAATTCATAACGTCCAATTAAACAAATCATGATCGTAAAATAAATTTGTTCACTATTAAAATAATGAATGACTTAACCATTTAAGGATTTCAAGGAATTAGAATTCAGTTCATTTATTTGTTGGCTACATGGGGCTGAATTCTTACAGCAAAACACGAAGAGGATTTAAACTTATATTTTGATATTCATTATCATTTTTGCCAGTCTTTATCAAAGTACCCTAGCTTAGTTATTTACCTTTAAATTTACATTTTCATGATTATTGAATAGCCACTCCTCATTATTAATGTTTGAATCATACACAATATAAAAACAAAAGTTGTTTCTCCTATAATGATACAATCGCAATAGTTATTACAAAAGAGTTAACTATCCGCTTTTGCGAACAAGGTTTAAATCTAGGTTTTTTATATAACCCTTACTTTAGACATTTCTACTGGAGAAACTGGAACGTAATTGATATTAATGTAATAGTCGTCTATCGTTTGCGAGTTTCATGTCAAATTTTACACCCGACGCATATAATTACTTTTGGCAGAATATCATTGAATAATAACCATAAAATAAAATAAAAATAAAAACCGACTTCTACCGATTTCTCCAAGATCCCATCATCGAACCGACAGCGAACGCGACCATTTTGGGGTTATAACAGTTCAATAAAAAAAAACGGTTCACGATTCTTGGAAATATCGAGTAACATAAAAAAAACAATCGTAATTGAGAATCTCCTCCTTTTTTGAACGCTGTTAACGCTGTTAACGTTACGTCTACGACACGTTAGTCAGCCAAACATTAGGAACACGTATATGACCTTGCTATAAGAGACCACTCCCCGTGCGCCGTGTAATGGACCAGCCTACCTCGATGACTTGGGTACCGCGCGCGGGATCTTCCTGTGGATGCCCTCCTCTTGGTAGTCGAGACTGCACGGCTTCAGGAACTCCTGACCGCCTTGGTGCAGCCACTTGTTGCACACTATGGAAACAGACATTTATTTAATGCTAGGTATGTCATTTATCTTTACGTATGTATTATATGTTTTGCCAGGGGGATGTCGCTACGCGTTTCCGCCGTGTCGCTACAAGTACATGCCGCGTTGACCGAAACCGGTGTGCATCAGAGGTATCATGGCAGCGCTTCGAAGCGGACAGATGCACGTGCTTTTTTTACGTTAGAAACATTCATAAATTATGCCTAAATAATGAATAATTACTATAATATTATTACGATTGTTAATGACTATCACTAATATAGGCGCGAATTACACGATTATGCCGATGCCGGCAGCGTTGTGGGCAACGCTGCCCTGTGGGTTGTGGGGTGTAAGCAACAATGGATTTAGCCTACACCTACAGTGACACTTCTGTTCTTATTTATTCTGTGGATCTCCTATGTATTTTCCATTATATCTATAGAAGAATTTGAAAGTAAATACTTAATAACAAATGCAATACCTATCACATAATACTTATATCATATATCAAATGTACATCATAGTTCACAGTTTCAAGTACAAAAAAGTAAACCTTACTTTTGCCGGTAGAAAAAAAAACAAATGAACTTCTACCTCACCGTTTTGCAATAATTGAATTTAAACATTTGTTTTAAACATTTTTATCTACATCCATATCATAAGTTGTCTACAATATGTTTAGCGGCGGCAAGCAAATAGCCTACTTTAAGAAATCTGTATCTGTGGGTGTATCATAATTTTTACTTTACGATATCGGCAACCGATATCTTAATCACAATTAAATTTCGAACATTCTGTTAAAAAGAAAAATCACACTTTAATTTCGATTATCGAATTAATCGATTTGTAATTTCATTCACATTAAAATTGATATTACTATCATACATTCTTATAAATCTCGAATATTGAGAATCAATTTGAGAATCGATATCGACTCAAGACCTTACCTTGTCTATGAATTAAAAAAAACTAATGTCAGTCATTTGTTTTGTTTGAATTGTTTCAAACATCCAACTTTTTTGGACTGTTGACTTGAAAGTTAAATATTATAGAGTTCGTTGTGAAAAATTTACACTGAAAAATGAGTTATGACGACGAAGACAGTGATGTTGAAATGTGTGAAACACCACCAGAAATCCGGGACGCCGCTACAACCGTGACCAATTAACGAATGGTTTAAACAATACCTAATGAATAGAAAAATGATTACAGAAATAACAAAAGTGAGAGGCAACGAATCACTGATAACAAGTGGCGTGCCAACCGGTTCTGTGTATGGGCCTATAGGCTACATAATGCACGTAAATAGTATATGTAACGTTATTAAGAACTGTGATATGTATATGTATGCGGACGACATGTGCATAGTATACGCGGACAAGGATCAGAATAAAATCGAACAAAGTATACAATCAGATTTAGACAACATAATAAAATGGTCGCACGATAATGGCATCATTATAAACATGACAAAAACAAAAGGCATGCACTTGTCGTCCCCACATAACTATAAAAAATGTAAGCCCTGTAGGATTATAGGTCACACGTACGATTGTCTTCATAAATTGAAACAAGACTGTAACTGCACTAACATACAATTTGTAGACTCTTTTAAGTACCTAGGACTTACTATAGATAGAACACTTAATTGGAAGTTGCACATACAAGCCTTATGTAGTAAACTAAGATATATATACGCAACCTTTTTACAGCTTAAAAAATATGTAAACCGAAAAACATTACGTACATTGTACTGTGCCCTAGTGGAATCGCATACCTA
This sequence comes from Thaumatotibia leucotreta, assembly GCA_025490895.1. NCBI lineage: Eukaryota > Metazoa > Arthropoda > Insecta > Lepidoptera > Tortricidae > Thaumatotibia > Thaumatotibia leucotreta. The sequence goes on along the minus strand of JALPQI010000829.1, from coordinate 48,144 downwards.
TAGAATATGGACTGGTAGCATATGGACGGACATTTAAAACACAACTAGACTTGATCAAAATGCTTCAAATAAGATACCTAAAGTTATTAGTAAGCCATAAACAGAAACAGTCTTGTAATAAAAATTACGAAAAATTGTTTAACATATGTAATATACTACCTGTTCATGAAAAATTTAAGTTACTAATAGCGTCACATAATTACAATACCGACCTCTGTTTGTATACAATACCATAGCCCACCTAACGAAGACCAAAAGTTGCCTATCGGGGGAAATAACTCGTGTATAAGCGAATTTTGGCATAGTTGTAGGGAATGGTGTTTTAAACCACATACTAAAAGTACTGGTGGTTAGGGGTGGAGCTAACGGGGGGAGGGGGGTGTAAAGGTCCTTATTTTTAATTTTTCGTAAATAACTCGTAAACCGTGGCTTATAGCAAAAAACGGTCTAGTACATAAGTAATCTACATAAAATTCTCTACAAAAAAAGTATATGCATGTTTCCTCTAGGATCAATATGTCATGAGATAAGAAAGCACGAAGATGGACACAATAGATATAAACACATTTGCTTAAGTAGGTATGGCACATACAGAATGCTCGCGAGCATTCCAAAAGATTTGAATGCTCGATTCCTGACCATATTTAGAGTCTTTAATGCTACATAAAATTTTCTGGATTCGGCTTGGTTTCAGAGATAATCAACCTTTTTTTCGAAATAAGTTTTTCGACGTAACTCATAACTAAACTTCTTTTTGATTACAATGCTACCACAATGTGTTTTAATATTGCCACACCTTTTGCCTGGCAATCAAAAAATGGGAATAAACTTGACGAAATAACCAGTCCCTTAAAATAATATTAAAATAAATAATTTTAACAAATTGTTGTTATGATGAAAAGTACTGCAAATGTTAAAAAGTATGCAAAAAGTCTAAAAAAAAAGAAAAAAAATATTTTTTTTTGGTGATAATTGACATTAGGTGTCATAATAATTTTTGTTTGTTTTGATGTCTAGAATGCACAGTAAAAATCTTTTGACGAGGATTTTGAGAATATTTTGGGTTTAGAAGATAATTAGGAATTTTATTTTTACAAATAAGCATACAGGGCGCGCCCGGGCGCGAGCATTCCAAAAGATTTTAAGTATGCATTCCAGATATCAAAATAAACAAAAAATATTATAAGACCTAATGTCAAATACCACCAAAAAAAAAATTTTTTTTTCTCTTTTATTTTAGCCTTTTTGAATACATTTTGACATTTCCAGTACTTGTTATCATAACAACAATTTGTAAAAATTATTTATTTTAATATTTTTTTAGGGACTGGTAATTTCGTCAAGTTTATTTCCATTTTTTGATTGCCAGGCAAAAGGTGTGGTAATATTAAAACAAATTGTGGTAGCATTGTAATCAAAAAGAAGTTTTATGACGAGTAACGTCGAAAAACTTATTACGATAAAAAGGTTGATTATCTCTGAAACCAAGCCGAATCCAGGAAGTTTTATGTAACATTAAAGACTCTAAATATGGTCAGGAATTGAGCATTCAAATCTTTTGGAATGCTCGCGAGCATTCTGTATGTGCCATACCTACTTAAACAAATGAGTTTATTTCTATTGTGCCCATCTTCGTGCTTTCTTATCTCGTGACATATTGATCCCAGAGGAAACATGAATATACTTTTTTTGTAGAGAATTTTATGTAGATTACTTATGTACTAGACCGTTTTTTGGCTATAAGCCACGGTTTACGAGTTATTTACGAAAAATTAAAAATAAGGACCTTTACACCCCCCTCCCCCCATTAGCTCCACCCCTAACCACCAGTACTTTTAGTATGTGGTTTAAAACACCATTCCCTACAACTATTCCAAAATTCGCTTATACACGAGTTTTTTCCTCTGAGTTTCCTTCGTTTGGCGTACTACCAGAAAATAGCGCAGTCTCGAGAAGAAAACCGAAACTGTTTGCCGATACGTTTAGTCCTGTTAATTATTATGGAGAACGCACATTTGAATATCTAATTCCGAAAATATGTAACGCTTTGCCCGAAAAACTGTTTATAAACAAAAATAAAATGAGTTCTTTTAAGAAAAATGTCAGTAAATTTTTATTAGAAACTTGTAATGGGGATCAATGAGAATGTGTAAATACATTCTCATGGATCCTGATTACATAATAGCGGTAGGTAATTATAGATCTTTAATTATAGTAGCATGAAATTAGTCATTACTATTTAGACACAATCTGTAGAAATCAAGAGCTAATGTGCTGCCAACTAACTGTCACGCAGTTTGGCAGTATACTACCAAATGTAATTGTATTTGTGTCTTACCTGAATAAATGATTAATAATAATAATAATAATTTGCTGCCACAAAAATAAACATATTGTAGAAAACTTATTATATGCATGTAGATAAAGTTATGTATGCAACTGTTCATAATTAGGCATTATGAACCAGTCACATAAAATACTATTATCGTGCTACGCATCACTTTCGCACCTGTATACTTGTTAGAACGTGACGGCAACGATGATAAACTATTAGACGCGGTACCATCATAAGCATAAGCCCCAAGGTTTAAAAAATATCGGTTTGGACCGCCCGCTACATACACACTACCCGCACGCCGCGATGTAATGAAATAAAATTTATTTACGACAAGCACAATGAACATATACACATCATACAAGTAAGCACATAACGACAGCTTGCCATAAAAGGGTCACAACTCAGCATGTAGCTGACTAAGCCAGCGCTGTTCTTCCGTTGTGACCCACCAGGTATGTACACTGGCCGACGAGGCGACCACGCTGGCAAACAAGTAAACATAAATACAAAATGACTTAAAACTAAAATACGCACAATGGCCATCAAGCGAGAATGCCCAGGGTTTGGGCTCAAAATTCAAGGTAAATTTTTGCGTATTTCTGAAATCTATCTGCCTTAAAGGGTTAAGAGACAGCAGCCACTCACCCCACTTGGAGCCGCGGAGCACGGGACAGGCGGCGTGACGGGTGGCCATGTCGCCCTCGCCCGACGGGTGCAGGTTTAACCAGAACAACGCCGCGTTCTTCACCGGGAACACTGACAGACCTAGCTCAGTGAACACTGTCGCGCCGCCTTGGGCCACCTCCGACATCTAATACCGAGTCCATTGAGAGTCCACCGAGTAATTTGTAGTCCAGGTGGCTTATGATGGTCCCGTTTTATCCATTTATCGTGCTACGCATCACTTTCGCACCTGTATACTTGTTAGAACGTGACGGCAACGACTACAAACTATTAAACGCGGTACCATCATAGGCATAAGCCACAAAAAATATCGGTTTTGACCGCCCGCTACATACACACTACCCGCACGCCGCGATCAACCGAGAATGCCCAGGGTTTGTGCTCAAAATTCAAGGTTTTTTGCGTATTTCTGAAATCTATCTGCCTTACAGGGTTAAGAGACAGCAGCCCCACTCACCCCACTTGGAGCCGCGGAGCACGGGACATGCGGCGTGACGGGTGGCCATGTCGCCCTCGCCCGACGGGTGCAGGTTTAACCAGAACAACGCCGCGTTCTTCACCGGGAACACGGACAGACCCAGCTCCGTGAACACTGTCGCGCCGCCTTGGGCCACCTCCGACATCTAATACCGAGTCCATTGAGAGTCCACCGAGTCATTTGTAGTCCAGGTGGCTTATGATGGTCCCGTTTTATCCATTTATCGTGCTACGCATCACTTTCGCACCTGTATACTTGTTAGAACCTGACGGCAACGACTACAAACTATTAGACGCGGTACCATCATAAGCATAAGCCTCAAGGTTTAAAAAAATATCGGTTTGGACCGCCCGCTACATACACACTACCCGCACGCCGCGATGAAATGAAATAAAATTTATTTACGACAAGCACAATGAACATATACACATCATACAAGTAAGCACATAACGACAGCTTGCCATAAAAGGGTCACAACTCAGCATGTAGCTGGCTAAGCCAGCTCTGTTCTTCCGTTGAGACCCAGCAGGTATGTACACTGGCCGACAAGGCGACCACGCTGGCAAACAAGTAAACATAAATACAAAATGACTTAAAACTAAAATACGCACAATGGCCATCAACCGAGAATGCCCAGGGCTCCAAATTCAAGGTTAAATTATGCGTATTATCTATCTGCCTTAAAGGATTAAGAGACAGCAGCCCCACTCACCCCACTTGGATCCGCGGAGCACGGGACAGGCGGCGTGACGGGTGGCCATGTCGCCCTCGCCCGACGGGTGCAGGTTTAACCAGAACAACGCCGCGTTCTTCACCGGGAACACTGACAGACCCAGCTCCGTGAACACTGTCGCGCCGCCTTGGGCCACCTCCGACATCTAATACCGAGTCCATTGAGAGTCCACCGAGTCATTTGTAGTCCAGGTGGCTTATGATGGTCCCGTTTTATCAATTTATCGTGCTACGCATCACTTTCGCACCTGTATACTTGTTAGAACATGACGGTAACGATGACAAACTATTAGACGCGGTACCATCATAGGCATAAGCCACAAGGTTTAAAAAAATATCGGTTTGGACCGCCCGCTACATACACACTACCCGTACGCCACAATCAACAGAGAATGCCCAGGTTTTGTGCTCACAATTCAAGGTAAAATTTTGCGTATTTCTGAAATCTATCTGTCTTAAAGGGTTAAGAGACAGCAGCCACTCACCCCACTTGGATCCGCGGAGCACGGGACATGCGGCGTGACGGGTGGCCATGTCGCCCTCGCCCGACGGGTGCAGGTTTAACCAGAACAACGCTGCGTTCTTCACCGGGAACACTGACAGACCCAGCTCCGTGAACAATGTCGCGCCGCCTTGGGCCACCTCCGACATCTAATACCGAGTCCATTGAGAGTCCACCGAGTCATTTGTAGTCCAGGTGGCTTATGATGGTCCCGTTTTATCCATTTATCGTGCTACGCATCACTTTCGCACCTGTATACTTGTTAGAACCTGACGGCAACGACTACAAACTATTAAACGCGGTACCATCATAGGCATAAGCCACAAAAAATATCGGTTTTGACCGCCCGCTACATACACACTACCCGCACGCCGCGATCAACCGAGAATGCCCAGGTTTTGAGCTCAAAATTCAAGGTTAAATTTTGCGTATTTCTGAAATCTATCTGCCTTGAAGGGTTAAGAGACAGCAGCCACTCACCCCACTTGGATCCGCGGAGCACGGGACAGGCGGCGTGACGGGTGGCCATGTCGCCCTCGCCCGACGGGTGCAGGTTTAACCAGAACAACGCCGCGTTCTTCACCGGGAACACTGACAGACCCAGCTCGGTGAACACTGTCGCGCCGCCTTGGGCCACCTCCGACATCTATTAACAAGAGATAATGCTTACGGCCTGTTTCACAATCCGCGGATAAATGAGCAATTTTTTTTATTTTTGCCACTAAAATGAAATATGAAAATTTGGGTAAATTTTATACCATTTCTGCTCAGAATCACGAGCTGATTCCATTTCCGGCGAAAAAAAAACTGTCCCAAAAATTTCATACATATTTCGAATATCCTCTTGTGTTACCGCCATAGAAGGTGTATGGAAAATAGTAACACAATAGGGAAAAAAATCATGGGACACTTTTATTTTCGACGGAAATGGAATCGGTTTGTGATTCTGAGTAGAAATAGTATAAAATTTACCTAAAATTTCATATTTCATTTTAGTGGCAAAAATAAAAAGAATTACTCAAATACGGTGCATGGCGTGAAGAACTTGATAAATCGAGATGAAAAGTAAAAGAAATTTGAATTAAATTTATTTTCCTTTACATAAATATGTCGAGTTATCAAATTCTTCACGCCATGCACCGATATGTCCGATATGTTCGTCAGATAAAATTAGCACTGTGTCCTTTCCCCGGGACGTATAAAAGAAAAGGACAGCTAACATTTGTCTGAATAAAATTTATTCGGAGATGATGAAAGAGTCTCATAATCTTGTAAGTTCAGAGTGAGTAGCCAAGATACTAATAAGAAAGAGTAGAGTGACAAAGAAAGAAACTAAGATACTCTACTGAGTGTTAGCGATTGGCAAATTGGCTACGGACTCTGGTCTATTAGAAAGTGTAAATTGGGAATTTAACTCTTTATAAGAATATTGACTGGCTTCATTTATTTCAAATTCGAACGGTATACAAAACAAAAGCAACTGTTACTAGTTAACATTTAAATTCAACTGTAGATAGTTTGTATTTTTGTAACTAAAGAACGAGGTTAAAGAAACTGAAAAATACAAAATGATAACGCGTCTTTGTTTGCGTCAATATTCAATTATCGCCAAATCAGATCTGATCTATATGATTTGTGATAAATAAAATAGATGGTGTTTTTGTTACAGGCGCCGCATCCATGAGTCTAACAATATTATACTCTATTGAGGGCGTTCAAGGTTAAATGTAATTACTTTTTATGATAGTAAAGGGTTAATTAAGCAACGCGCCTATAGGGTTAAAGTAAGTTGTAAAAAGTATAGTAGATGCACTTACATAAAACAGCACTGTAGCAATTCTGTTCCCGTCGAAATGGTTGAAGGCGTTTTCAAATTTCTGTGAATAATATTTTTAAGTTAATTTATCTGCCTCAAAATCAGAAGTGGGATATAATATTAAAGTGCATTACGATATAAATACATAATTAGGTGCAAAGAAGTACGGTATCACAACGATTGGCGTTTGGACTTAACGCCACTCGTTGCAATACCGTAAATATTACGGGACCATTTGTTTATATTTGTACTGTCTCATAGTGACAACTTTATCGGGCTCAAAATCCACAGTGGGACAGAACTATTTATGGAAGTTTATCCTCGCTATTATCATGACCCATTTGTTTGGCAGTAAGTGTGAAGTTGTATGTGATAATTACTTTTTTTGTGTTTTCGCAGGAGAGAATGCTTTTACACATCCACCCCCGGGCTTGGGGTGGTATGTGGGACTTACCCACAGAGGAGAATATACGTTAAAAACTGGCAACGATGACAGACAATTAGACGCGGTACCATCATAACTACAGCTCGCCAGTCTTAAAGTTTAAAATCAGAAGTGGGATGAAATAATTAATAATGATACCCTGGCGAAGTCATAATGCGGCTCGCAATGGCCACCGATACCGTAGTTGGTGGCCTGTAACTCCTCTGCTGAGGCCACAGAGAGGCCGGTCATGTCACACACGCGGCGCGACAACATCCGCCTCCGGGTCGCGCAGCCACGCCGACTTGCTGATGAGGTTGCTAGAGGGGACCAGCTCGCCAGTCTTAGAGTTTAACATCAGAAGTGGGATGAAATATTTAATAATGAGACTATACCCTGGCGAAGTCATAATGCGGCTCGTAATGACCGCCGATGCCATAGTTGACGACCTGCAGTTCTTCAGCCGAGGCCACGGAGAGGCCGGTCATGTCACGCACGCGGCGCGACAACATCCGCCTCCGCGTCGCGCAGCCACGCCGACTTGCTGATGCGGTTGCTAGAGGGGACCCGCTCGCCAGTCAGAGTTTAACATCAGAAGTGGGATGAAATATTTAATAATGAGACTATACCCTGGCGAAATCATAATGCGGCTCGTAATGACCGCCGATGCCGTAGTTGACGACCTGTAGCTCTTCAGCCGAGGCCACGGAGAGGCCGGTCATGTCACACATGCAGCGCGGCAACATCCGCCTCCGGGTCGCCCAGTCACGCCGACTTGGTGATGCGTTAACTAGAAGGGACCAGCTCGCCAGTCTTAAAGTTTAACATCAGAAGTGGGATGAAATAATTAATAATGAGACTATACCCTGGCGAAGTCATAATGCGGCTCGTAATGGCCGCCGATGCCATAGTTGACGACCTGTAGCTCCTCAGCCGAGGCCACGGAGAGGCCGGTCATGTCACGCACGCGGCGCGACACGCGCGCGACAACGTCCGCCTCGGCGTCGCGCAGCCACGCCGATTTGCTGATGCGGTAGTTGGCTGCCACCAGCTCGCCGGTCTTCGGGTCGTGGACTACGGCGCGTTTGAACTGTGGATTTAGAGATTTGGTTGGACGATTGTCACGCAAATGAAAATAATAGTCCGCATAGCCAAGCGGCTGCCATTCATGTGCAGCATATTTATATTATATCAGTTAGGGGATAACGCGTATTAATGATGCTCCCACATTGTAAGTTATTTCTGTTATTAGTTTTTAAGCTAACATGGTAATTTACATAATTAGTATGATTTAAAACGGTTTAAATTATTCAGTTACTCCGTGAAGATGGCATTTCCAACAGTGCCGAAATATGAGATACTCGATAATTTAAATTGACATTGTAAATATTCGTTTGTAAGTCATACCAGTTATTTTCAGTTATACAACAACAAAGACAACAAACAAGGACAATGTTATAAAATACTAGAATGTCAAAGAGTAAACCTACAGTGCTAGTAATGTTTAAGTAAGTTAAGCGGAAGGAGTATTCTAAAATCATTATACTGTCGTTGAATTATTAATGTTCATTTATGGAATATGCGACGTCACTTGAACATTTTCGAAGACAGAGGTAAAACAGCTAATTAATTATACCTAATCATAAATTATAATTAAATTGCTGTATCAACGCTGTCAACTGTCGTAAAAGAGAAATGATTTACCCTCGGCATGGCCATATTCTGGATGTGCTCGATTTCATCATCACTAATGACTTCGTGGAAGACGAACACGTCCGGGCTGATGTACACCTGCTCCACCTTCAGCGGCGCCAGCCGCAGGAACGGGTGGTTCTCCGTCAAGTAACGGCATTTCAGTCTGAGGAATAACATGTTACTGTAAAACGTATCTAACCTAGTTATAGTTACTTAGGCCAAAAACGAAGTGCATTCGTGTTGCCTGTGAGCTTTTGGGACTCAGAATAGCTAGGGACTTTTTACAAGTTTCAGAAAAGTCGATGATTTTTGCAATTTATACGTAAAATAGCACTAAACAGTCACTGCCTACTTAATAGGTACTACTAGTCCTAAAACTTGAATCAATATGTATAGAAGAAAATTGGCGTGTAATTATTCTGCGTTCCAAAACATCACTGGCAACGGGAATGAAGTTCTTTTTGGCCACCTTTTATACTTCTTGTAAAAATGGATCCGTCGAACTCTATATGTAACCGTTTTAGTAAAATAAAAACTTCTCACTTTGTCACTTACCATAAGGGTGGAATTACCTTGTCCTTTTATTCGAATTAAATGTCTAAGCGCCTGCAAACGACAAAGTGGGACGTTTTTACTAAACGGTTCACATATTTGTTTGAAAGCCCGCATGTTTCCAGAATTTTCTATGAAAATATACCCGAAACTGTATTAGGCCTTGAGTGTATTCAACCTTTTGACATCTAAGCTTTGGAAAAAAATCATGCGTCCTTGACACATAAACATACCTACTCCATGAAAAAAGGTCTGAATAATTTATCTATTTCAGGATCCACTCCAACAATTTATTCAGAAACGTCTCCTCTTAGCAAGCCAATAAGCATTGTTTGTCTCTTTTGGTTATAGACATATTGATGAGACCGAAAGGGACAAACAATACTTTTTAGTTCTATATATACATTAGGCCAGCCGTACACCTGTAAGTTCTTACGTAAATTATAGGGACGGAGCTATACTAAGGAATGAGAGGTGAATCACTATCTCATTCCTTAGTATAGCTTCGTCCCTATAGCTTATGTAAGAACTTTGAGCGCTCTTAGAAGACGTATATGAATAAACGGGGTAAATTTTCATAAAATTTACTAAGTGGTAGTCCACGAGTTCGTGGGATTTTAGTAAAAGGAGTTAGATCAACAACTGACCAGAATTCGACTCTATTCTGTAATAAAGTTGAAAATAATGCCATTAAATGTTTTGTAGTAAATACCTTTTAGCAATATCACTAGAGATTTCCATCTCGCCGCGGCACAGCGCTTCGTATTTTTTCCTTTCAATGGCGTAATCTCTCATCTCATCGGACACCTCGGGCTTCGACGGCTCTTCCCCAGTTTCCTGTTACAACGGAAGCAAGATATGATATCATATGTTGAAAAATAAATAAACATTTTTTGTCTTTAAATTGCCAGCTAAGAAATGTTGTTGTACAGCATAATAATTTTTAGTTGTCATATTTAGTAAACAACTTTCAAACATACAAAATCCAAATACACCATTTTCCTCTAAAACTGCCAAGTTTCCCTATACCAAGATACCTGTGTCCATATTTTAGTGAAAGTTATTTCTTCCCATGGGATTCCTTTATTTTTAATCAAGGATAGCAGATCCATAAGATCAATAGCAGTTTAGGACAGAAATCATGAATGTTTTAGGTTATAAACTTGTTGTTTCTCGAACGCTTGTAATAGTCATAGTCGTAGTCATAGTCATTTATTTATAATATTCTAAATATTACATGTCAACAAGTTATTATACATTCAAAATGGTAAAATAAAAAGAAAAAAACCTAATTATAGTGTAAGTTTGTACATAACAATTGTGATTCGATTACATTTTAAAAATAAATGTCATACAATAATAAATTAATTAATAAGGTAGATACATGTCAATAATAATTCGAAAAACTAATTTGATATAATTATTCCAGGATTTAAATTATAAAATGTCAGGTAGATTGAAATAATCATTAAAATCATAAAACGAGTGGTGCAGTAGCCACTTCCTTAATTTATTTAAAAATAGTGTTGTGTTGTGATACAAGTGGAAGTCCCTTTTCAACACTATTAATTAGATAAGGATTTCCGCTTGTATTACAAGCTGCAAGCTTTTGAGAAATAGGCTGCAGATAAGTCAACTCAGGATGTATGGGCCTTAATTTAATCATTATTTAAATAATTGCGCCTCTGTGTCTGCATTTACCTGGCATGAGACAATTAAGTATCTAGATCCGGGTGCTAAGCATAGATCCGATCTCAAAGCTTGATTTGCGCGTTCAAGGCAAATCTACAATCTTCAAGGCAAATCTACATAAGGCATCTCGTATACTTTAACTATAAATGGACAGTATTATTTACTTATACTCATAATATGTTTACATAAGATATAACAACGGCTTGGTCTCGGGCGATATCCATCTTGCGTAATATTTTGTCACAAGTTACACCTCGATTCATTTAGATTTTAAAAAAGCAGACTTTGCCTACTTTTCTTTATCGAAATATGACAGAATAATTTTACAGGTGTCAAGATTTATTATATCCTGAAAAGTTAGCGAAGAAAGTAATCGCATGTTTCGTCCTTTTTCAGCAAGTAACTTTTTTATGGTAATGCACCTTTAATATGTATTTTATTGTGTAAGTATTTAGTATTTGTTGTAGAGCAACAGAAATACACCTAGGTATCACGATTCCTGGTGACAGACAGTTTCCGTTAGTAGAAACCAGAAACAGTATGTCGATCCGTCTGTTTGGGGTGGTATTATTAGAGTAGCCAGTATGATTCTCCCTGGACTGTGCACAAAAGAGTCAAATCCTGGATGCTTAGCCAAGTTGCCAAGCGTTTAGTAGCGTATCGTAATTTTCCCTCTCACTCTTTCATATTAGTGCGACAAAGACAGTTAGCTGCCTTTCGCTTACGATTGACGATGAAGCGCTAGCGATTGGCAACTTTGCTAGACTGATACTAACCCCTCGCTGCCTCCTCCGTGTTGCCTTTTCCTGGTCAGCAATGGATCTCTTGTAATGGGGCACATTGCCGCCCGCGCGCGGGTGATCGGGGTCTAAGGCTAGCAGCTTCTGCGTCCATTGCAGGGCACTCTTCACGTCTCCTATTATTTAAACAAGACACAGTCAGGTTTTTAGATGTTATTCGCGTTGCATTTAAATTTAGGGTGATTCTCCAAGGAGCGTTTCAACCGCTCGGGTTTTTCATTATCGTCCCGCGATTATTACCGCAACAGAAGGACGAACAGCAACAACATTGATTATGCTACTCTTGATAATGGTGTTGAATTACGTTAACAATAAAACATTATTTATTTAATTATTGGGGTCATCTCTTGTAACAATACTTGCAGAGACGACAATCACGAAATAAAAACGCCGTAAAAACGCTGAATATTTACGCTTGAACGCCCTCTAGCCAGATGGATTGGATGCGTGTGGCACACTGTGACTGTGACGTATAGTAGTGGACTGAAACGTGTTGTTTAGAGGTACTGTCAGAAGCTGACTCTACTAAGTACGTAGGCGAATCTTGGAATTTGCCATGGCCAGGTATCTCACACTGTGTTGCAATTAAATTTGCGTCTCACTAATAAAGTTCACAGGTCCACCCTTCAAGTAATCGGACTGCTATCGGCACTTATTGAGGGACTCTACACTTCTACAGTCCACGTTAACGTTCTCACAAGCGCTTCATATATACATATACAGGGAATTTATGTCTCATTTAGAGAGTTCACAGGTGACTCACCCTTCAAGTAATGCGAGAAGCTTATATACTCGAGCAGCTCGACCTCCGTGAAGGGATGGGAGCCGGACTCCTCTCGGAGTTTGCCGAGGGCCTCCATGGCCCACGCTATCGAATTCTCGTAGTCTTTCATGTTGTACAGCGCTCGCATGAGTTCGTAGCAGTCCGCGGCTGACATGGGGTAGCTGCGGAAGATTGAATTTCCCATTTTTATAAAGTGACATGGAAAGGTGGGCTAGTATAGACACTAAATGAATTCCTTGAGCTAGGCGCGGACGGGGCAGGCGGAGATGACGGGACAACCTGGACAACCTCATGCAATAGTACATTACTGTAGAGGACGGGAAACGAAGGGTTACAGGCCTAGTAGATATATCTGGCCGAAGGAACTGAGGCCAGATAGGAATACGCGGCCTGTAACCCTGTTTCTCGCCGTGATTTGTATAGTGCTTTTCTCAAACTTGCCATGAAATAAAACTAACTGATTTCGCCGAACCATACTATTTGATTTGTAAATAAACCAATAGTACAGTATCGTCCAACATTAAAAAAAACATTCGCGCCTAACTTTTTTTTAAATCTGTTTGAGGTATCCTTTTACCTGGTGGTATAGACATTAGTTTTTAGATTTTTTTTTTTTCTGTGGCTGAATGTCAAGATATAGTGTCACAATTTGACGTTTCAAAACAAAAGACAGTTTGTTTGCAGTCCTAGGTGTGAAATAAATACATGAAATCTCTTTACATATCATCTTAGCATATGACACCGGATACATAGTATTTCCGGGCTTAATTTAAAGTAAGTAACATCAACATTCCGTAGCAAGTTTGAGAAAATGTATTTTCTAACACAGGTAGGTACTTCACGTCAGTTATGTATAGTTATCGGAACTTTGGGTGCAAAACTTCTACAGAACTTGTCAGTACACATGAAAGAGCACATACACCCATAAAATATACAGTGGAACCTGGATAATTGAAACCTCGATAATTGAAATACCTGGTTAATTGGAACGAAATGCCCGGTCCCGGTCCCTTGACGACGAAAGACCTCTATAATTGGAATATTAGAACCTGGTTAATTGAAATTCAAATTTTAGGTTTTAGACCTCTATAATTGGAATGTCGCCATACCGAACCTCTGTAATTGACACAGTTATTATTATGTAATAGTTTTTCTTCTTAAACACTTTTAAATTTTTGACCTCTGTAATTGGAATGTCGGCAGCCCGAGCCTCTATAATTGAAACAGTGTTGTTAATATTTTTCTGATTGAGGTAGGTTCGCATTATTTACGAGTAAAATAATGTAGGGTAATTTAATGTTGACAACATTCTGTTAGAAAACATTGTGCGTAAACGTTTAATTGGTTTTGTTGTGTGTTTGATTAACTTTTACGTAAGAAATGCCGAGACATAAATACATTTCATTATCTGTTTACGTGATAAACTGAACATTTTAACCCCAATACGAACGGGGAAAATCTCGCGAAACAGATCGAAGAAACACATTTCTTTTTTGTAAGGCGAACTTTCATGATTATTGAACTTTCATGTCAAATAAATAAAACGTTAATATAAAAAAACTTCTTTTTTTGTCTTTTTACGATTTTGATGACCTCCATAAATGAAATTATATAGATCGGAACCTCCATTATTGAGAGCCTCTATAATTGACACGAACTCATTTTGAACCTGGATAATTGATCAGACCTGCTTAAGAGGAAAACCTGGTTAATTGACACCAAAATGCCGGTCCCCTGAGGTTTCAATTATCCAGGTTCCACTGTACATACATATCTACACACCCAAACATTGTAAATTCAAGATTCCGAGATTGGCAATAAAATTGGATACAGATTGTTCAACAATATTCGTTTTTTTTCTTACCTAAAGTGTTCGCATGTAACCATTTTTTGAAGTTTTGTTTAAGTTTTACATCAACTTTCTCTGTCTGTTATTAATATGGTTACGGTCGCCTGAGTCACGCTGGTTTATGCATAATTATGATACGTAAACTATGCAAACATGCATTTTTCTGGTGTTAATAAGCCCTTTCTTTGATAGGCCATCTACAAACACTGCATTGCATGTTTGCAAAATTTAAAAAAGCATAATTTAAAGGTTGAACACGCCAAAATTGAGGCATGTAAAATCGTTTATATCTATGGGAAAAATGGAGGTATAGAAACTTTTAAAGCACCTTTTTGATCACAAGAACCTGCCCAAAAACATATTAAAAAATTGTTTTCGTATAATTATTCGTTGTCAAAATGTCGAGCAAACAACACAAAAAACGCGAACGTACTTTGCACAAATACGTCAAAAATTCAACACTAAGATATAGAGATATCGCGAAAAGACTAAAATATCCCTAATTTGCGGTTTGTCGCGTATTAAAGAAGTTCCGTGAACACTTGACAATCGATAGAAAGCCAGGAAGTGGAGGGTGCATAGTCTGAAGAATAAAAAAAAGGAACGAGAGTATTGTTAGGATTTTCGCCCCAAATCCTAAGATGTCTTCTCGTGATGTGGCCAAGAAAGTGAAGATGTCTCAGTCCTATGTTCAAATAATAAAACGTAGGGCTGTACTAAGAAGTTTTAAAGCCCAGGCCGCACCAGATCGAAAATCGAAACAGAACTCATCCGCAAGGAAACGGTCACGAAAACTTTATGAGAAATTCATTACGAAATTTGCATGCGTTGTCATGGACGACGAAACATATGTAAAAGCTGATTTTAAACAAATACCTGGGCAAGAGTTTTATACCAGTCTAAGTTTAACAAATGCTCCTGAAGAATTTAAATTGAAAAAGTTTTCGAAATTCCCAAAAAATACCTTCTTTGGCAAGCAATATGCAGCTGTGGGAAAAGAAGTCGCTCGTTTATTACCACCGGGACAATAAACGGCGAAATTTATCAAAAAGAGTGTTTACAGAAACGTTTGCTGCCTCTTATAAGAAAGCACGACTCACCGCCGCTGTTTTGGTCAGATTTGACCAGTTGTCACTACGCAAAACCAGTGATGGAATGGTACAGCACAAGGAGGATTGAGTGGTACCAAAATTATGCAACCTGCCAAATAGTCCAGAACTGCGGCCTGTTGAAGAGTACTGGAGTATAATGAAGGGAATTTTAAAAAAGAAAGGCGGAGAAGTAAAATCAGTCCCCGAGCTATAAAAAATATGAACGTGGGCGTCAAAACGGTGTCCTAACGAGATGGTGCAAAGTCCTATGAGACATTATACGCAAGAAAGTTAGAAGTATGGCTTACGGTGTAGACAATAACTAAAATAGAAAATGTTATTTTAAACTACGTTAAATTTGTCATTGAACATGTGAAACATAATGTAGCCTTTCACTCTCAAATTTATTTTTTATGACTATTTGTGTGCCTCAATTTTGGCGTGTTCAAGCTTTAGCATAAAACCAGCGTGACTCAGGCGACCGTAACTACGGCAATAACAGACAGAAAAAAGTAGAATCACCCAAGTATTAAGGAATATACCTGTATTGAACTCCGTTAAGTTTTCCCTGCGAGAGTTCGTGCACGCTCAAGTGGTAGGTGGTCTGCAGCCGAGTAAGCGCCTGCGCCGCGCCCGCTAGATCCTCCAACTCGGGGTACTTCACATCCGCGTGGTTCATTGTCACGTTCTTTATGTAATCTGGGATCGGTAAAACTTGTGTTTCAACAGTAAAATGTTAATACATATCTCACATTTGTAATTATTAGGTACTTAGGTAAAAAAAATTACATAGGTAAGGTCTTAATCAAGACGAAAATTACGATCGCGTCAATTGTGTTACGAAAGTTGATACAAACTATGTGGTTGCTAAAAGTTGTCCGACAAAATTTAACTTCGTAACCCAAAAATATGTAATTTTTTTGGAGACGACCCTTATAAACCCCATTAAGTTTTTCACAAATAAAACACTTTAGTACCTATGCCACAATTTTTTGGTATTAACAGCAGAACAAGAACAGCTAATACGCGAGTGATACAAGTATAATATATGGTAAAATTATGATATCAACGGAATTCGCTGTCAATGACGCGAAACCATTTTGTAAACTCCAATTACATGAAGATATTCAAGTACAATTGTGTAAAAATTACAAGTATATGTTACTAACCTGTGCCAATTTTTATACTGTCTTCTATATCATCTAATTCCGTAGTCAGTCTTTTAATTAAGGTAAATGCGTTGATTGGGTTCCCCAGATAGTTAGGTATATCGACCATGGCTTTTTCATGTTCGAGCTTGTAAAGGTCCAAATGCCTAGAAAAAATTAAGCGTTGTTGATATGATTAAAGTTTTTATTTTAATTGTACTCACATGTGAGCATTTTTAGTAGGTAAATATTACATTTTACGAATAAGTACCATCGTTTAATGGGCGTAATGACTGTCAGTAGATAGATATACCTAGTATGCCTATGTTTAGTTATAACTTTTCCTACTTAAGAACTTTCGAGATAACCGAGACTGCTACTAAATCTCGTTAAAGTTATAGGGTTGCACCGGCAATATTAAATGAATCTAACAAATGATGGGTGACGATGTCGGGCGACGCTAAATTTTAAGTAGTTTCGTATTTATGAGTAGGTATGGATAGAATTCAATCATATTCCTACATTAAAAAGATTGGTCTCCACTTTTGTGGTGGAGTCCGTACTCGTAACTAAAATAGATAATGACGCTACTTGCTGCTTGTTACGTAATTTGGCAATAGTGTTAACAATTTGACAGATTTATGGATTGGCACGATTCTGGCTTTGGTGCTAAGAGCAAGTGCAAATAACAGAAGCCCTTTTACACGGATTATTTTTTAAGTACCTTCCACAAAAAAGTATTCAGTACGCTCGTCTAAGTCTCAAGTACGTTTTAAACTTTTTAGGAACTATACTTTATTAAATACTCTAGATACATTCCAAAAACAAATTCAATCTAGAAACCTAAAATTACGGTGGAGGTGAGTGACAATTAATATTAAAAATGACTCTCAAACATAATTAATATTATAAGCTTGTGTGGGCACAAATACAAAGTATTAGTAGTGGCTGCCGATTACGAAGTCTTCTTTAAGTTACACTTAATTATGACCCGACAGAATTTTTAAAGATTTTCGGAGCAACAATGTACGAATATTTGTTAATATTGAAATGACAGTTATGTCTTCTGCTTTTGCTGACAACGAGCGTTTAATTTGATTGTGTTGCTCTATCTACATTGCGCGCCGAATTATTTCGTAATGATAATTTTAATTTTGTTGCTCTAATTTTAAGTAAAAGTTATCTAAATGCTTACTGTACTTATTATGTCCTAAACCAACCCCCGTTAAGAACATATTAGATTTACACCTGTATATAATCAGATGAGGCCTGGGGCCTAATCCCACAAAACTTTACAAGCGTACAATTCTACAAAATGGTAATTTTTTTGTACGGGAATATATACAATTTTGTAGAATTCTATCTATCTTACCCCGCAGTTTTTACGGTGGACTTACCTCTTCAATACAGCGATTCTTTCTTCCTCCTTAGCAATATAATGGTCTAAATCGTCTATGATCCTCTTGTGAGTCTGCAGCAGCGGCTCCATCTCGGCGATGGCCGTGAACAGCTCCGCGTGGGTCCATGACCCCAAGTGGAGGAGGAAACTTAGAAAAGCTATGTGCAAGTAGTTAGGAACCATTGTTGTGCTGCTAGCCTGAAACAAACGTTGGAATATCATATCATATTCATATTCATAATAAAATAAAATTAGGATGTCAATTAATTAATTTACAGTTTACATTAAAGTCATTAGTGTGAAGTTTCTAGAAATACGGAGATTGAATAGCTAAACTGGGGGAATAGTTATACATAAATATACATAAATAAAAAAAACTACACTATTTCTTCATCTTCTGTTCGTAGTATGACATCGGATCATGTCTTGAGTTGAGTACATAGTATCTACAACTTAATTCCTCAACATTTTGATATAATAACATCATCCGTCGGGAATAGATACACTTAAAGGCATAAATTATTATATATTTACCCATTGTCAGACATAAATAAAAGTATACATTATATTGTTGTTTTTTTTTCTGGCCATTATTTTCCGCAACTCGACTTCATAGGATTCATAGGTACGTGCCTATTTTGCGTGGTCCCAACTCTGGCCCGGTACTTGTTGGGGAATTCACATACACCTTGGAATTTCTTCGCAGGTGTATGCAGGTTTCCTCACGATGTTTTCCTTTACCGTGAAGCACTTGTGAATATTCAATAATATTTCGTGCATAAGTTTATTGATAAACTCATTGGTACGAGCCGGGGATCGAACTCACGACCGCTGCGTAGTAATAAAATATATGTACCTAGATTTCCCCTGATTGTACTTACCCAATAACTGTTAATAAGAAGCATGAAGGCAAAAAGGTACAAGTTTAACTAAACTAAATAAAAATGTAGAGATGTAGGATTTCTTTCCTTCGTCAGTCTTTCCTCTAAAGCCAAGGAAAATGTGACTCGCTCGAATCGCTGGTGAACGTGGCTCATACAAAAACCAGACTCACATGCATTTGCATTGATTTGCATTATGTACATGCAATGCGATGCCCTTGACGTTGCCTAAAATCTTTTCGTTTAAAAGAAAAATACAAAATTATGAACATATTTACTTAAAATTACGTTAAGATTTTGTGATCAGATAATTATTAAATAAGTACTTAGTGCAACACAATAGCTTTTAAAAATATTTGTTTTACCATTCTGTTTGAAGGTACCTATCGTGGAATATAATTATTTAAAACAGTTTCCATGTTTCGCTCAATAATTAAACATCCAGAAGAATAACTGATAACAACTGATACACTGTGTGATGTTCGTTGATATCTAAAACTTAATCGCCACTTATTTTAAAAGCAAGTACCTACAATCTTTTAGAAGTAATTCTATATACTACCTAGTCCTACTCCTACCACTTAGTATCATTTAAAAACTAAAGAATATATTCCTATATTATACCTATATTCACTCAGACGTGGGGTTTACGTAGGTAGGTACCTAATCGGTTGGATTGCTGGAGTCATCCGACGAAATGTTTGATAAGTACAGTTTTTTGGCCAAACCGGTCAAATCAAGTAAATGTAAGGTATACTTTTTTTGCAATGAGAACGGACAGGGCGTTGACTGTATGTCACGGTAAGTAATCGGTGCCTTTTGTGCCTCCGCAAATCCGCGTCAACGCATGGTGCACCGGTCATTTGCAGGGTTCAATTGGTATATGTATACCTATTGTACATTAACGATTGGCAGGATGCCAATGAAAAGGTTCAAAAGCAGCTGTTTCGAGAATCGTCCAACTCTCACAGCATACCATGCGATGCACATCGACTTATCTATCGTATCGTACAGCACCAACACTATCAATAATAATTGCCAAACGGACGAGGCACTCAAAACGATCTGCGTTTACTCTTACCCCAGCTTTTTATTTCGTATTATTATTTAATACGAAATAAAAACTTGGGTGTTGAAATTATGTAGATATTTTCGATGTCCGGTTGCAATACGAATTCTTACAAACCTCCCATAAGCTCACTCAAAGACTATTTTCGCTTCTGTTACACAAATCCCAATATCTGACAGTAACTATAGGTTACCTAGATTAGATAGGTATGTGAAATGTGATAATGGGTCCCTACCGCGACATACATAATATATTATGCAGTTTTGGGTTTAACTAATTGTGGACTTCCTCGCACAACGCATCAGTATTGCGATACAGCGAGGAAATGCCGCCAGCATCCTCGGTACAATGCCACAAGGGCCAATCTTAGATATAGGTTAGGTTAAGTAGATTAGTTAGATTTAATCTATGTACATAAATTGTAGTTTTGAAAATAAATATATTAAAAAACTAATTGGGCATTTGATTTGATATAACAAAATCTGAAAAAACGTTAGATGAGTGAAAAAATTATCTGACCTAAATACAGCTATGTATACTTATTCATAACTTTTAATAGTAAGTACTCAAGAGAATGGGAATCCTAGGCCACTGTAGAACTGTGTCAAAATAAGAAAGATAAAGGATTATCGTACCTACATTTCGGTCTATTTCGTTACTTGACAAAGCTCCCGAATGACTTAGGGTTCCGATAGGTTGGCTGTACGAGTATCGAATTACATAATACGAGTATTAGAGATCAAGCGAAGCGAGTTGTGCAAGAGTAGATTATTAGTTTTGTGTGTTTCATCACCAATTAGGATATTTGATCAATACACTATTAGTTTTACAGAAGAATACGTGCCTCCATTATGCATGAATAAATACGTGATGGCCTGGTGGAGATTGAATTTCTACGATTTATATTACGCAAAAATATTAAAGAAAATGGTTTTGTCAGACATGAATATTTTTTTAAAAGGTGTACAAAAATTGTACATGATACTTATGGCATCGATTACTTATGGCGTTTGCGTTATTAATCCTGAGATAGTCAAAGTTTTCGGTTGATTAGTTGGTTTTTAAATCCATTGATGTCATAAATTGACAAGCGCCGAAATTAAGCATTGCGCTAATTAAATCGCACAAACATGGTCTATTTTTTAGATGACATAACATAATAGTGTACGTGACACGTAGCGCATCCTCACTGTAACGTTGCTATACCTATACGATTGTTATCAATCATCCAATGAAGAGAAACATTGTCGGCGTCCCCATCGTAATGATTATAGCAGATGTTACTACTCTGCTGTTTAATATGCGGGTGTATAAAAATCTGCGCTGAATTTCGGGACGCAACATTCTCGTTACACTCAGAATATTAAGTTTAGTGTGGGTGTACCTAGATAGATACCATAATCAAAGCTCAAACTGTTACTTTTGGATGATGTCATACAATGTAAAGCTAAACTATTTTAACTTCAACTTTTTATTACCTTTGGAGAAAAAGTTTTCCTTTCCTTGGATTTTCAGTACCTAACAACTGACACTGAATTGGTACCACAAACAAGTCACAATAATTAAATAAGAACTTGTAGCACACTCCCTAAGAAACTGCTCGGGCCACGAAGCCTCTCATTACTATCGACGGCACAGCTTTTAAGCTCCGTTCAAGTTCTAAACACAGATTTAGAGTAAATGTTTCGGTTTCCGCATTTGACCGGCGCCGGGAGAGTAGTGCGGGTCAACGAACAAATGACTACCGCTCAGAAGCTAGCAGCGAGCCGATGACCTTATCAGAGTTCTGTTCATATGTGTCGTGACTCGTTTAAATAATAATTATTTCACATTTATATAGACGCGTGGAACAATATGGAACGGTCTCGTAGAATCGATGCGGCGGACTGGACTCGCTAGCTGGTGACGCGGCGAGCGGTATTTGTTTACAGGAATTATCTGGAATGTCTTCCTGCGGCTCTGTGCGCTTCTAGTCGGTACAAAACGATAAAACATGGTCTAGGAATACGGTTTTTAGGGTTCCGTAGCCAAAATGACAAAAACGAAACTCTTATAGTCTCGCCATGTCCGTCTGTCTGTCTGTCGCAGCATAGCTCAGTGGCCGTTAATACTAGAAAACTGCAATTTGGTACAGGTATACATATTAATCATGCCAACAAAGTGGTACAATAAAAACAATAAAAAAACATTTTTTTCGGGTACCTCCCCTCCCCAACCGGTGAAGTGGGAATATTTTTTTTTATTTGCTGTAATCCTATAGTGTGGGATATCATTGAATAGGTCTTTTAAAAAGAATAAGGGTTTTTCGAAAAAGTTTTTTTTTTAAGTCAATATTTTCGGAGAAAATCGCTCCAGAAGAAAAAAAAATGTATCCCCCCTTAACATTTGATCCGTAAAATTATGAATAGTGGGCTTATAGAATACTTTAGAATAAAACTATTTCGAACATAATCGGCCCAGCCGTTTTTGAATTACTACGGAACCCTACACTGAGCATGGCCCGACATGCTCTTGGCCGGTTTTTATTTGATTATGTTTATCAGGGTTCCATAACTCTAGTAGTAGGTAGAGTCACAGTATTACAATTAATTCCCTACAATAGCGCTGAGAATGTACTTGCGCAGAGCAAAGGAGGGACTCGCGGGGGACCCGGCGGTGCGAGCCGCGTAGTGTATACTGTATGTACTACCACAAACTAGCTTAGTTTGTAGTACCGCGCGCGAATGGCAGGAACGTACGTGTTTTTTTATACCTATAAGAGTTACAAGGATTTTTTTTTAATAGACACATAAACCATTATTAGGTAGGTATTGGTAAAGTAGGTATTTTTTCCTTTACTATTTATGATTAGTAAAATTTATGATTTATAATAGACAACTAAATGTATCCAAAATGCAAGTATCACATACATATATATTTAGCAGTGCAATACTTATGCATGAATAAATAATTACATGGACTTAAATACTCACAATTGTTTTATTTTAAATTTTGTGACATCCTTAGCATTTTTGCATCTGATAGCATAAGTATCTACGCTGGCAGCGGCATCGCGCGACATCAGAGGTGTTGCATTACTGTAGGGAATTATAGTAGACTGTGGAAGCTCATGTTTAAAATTCAATGAACAATGAACATAAACAATAACTTATATGGTTTTTAAGGTTCCCACCAAAAAATAAACCTGCATAGAATCATTTTCATCTACATACAGGTGTATTGGACTCCTTTTTAGAGAAACTTGAGAAACACATAGGCATAGTTGAAATTTATAATAAATAGGTACTACATTAAGGTTATGAGGCTATTAAAAATCATAGAAAAACTAAAACAAACTAACTTTCAATGTTCTGTGGAAAAATAACAAATCTTATGGTATATAAATTTATATTATGACTATGTGTGTGTGATGGCATTTAATAAATAAATACGTTATTATTACGACACACAGAATCTGCAATATATCTGCACTATCTGCAGTCAGGAACAAGTGATAATTTGATGTAGTAATTTGGAATATAAGGGCAAACAAATAACATGAAAAGAATCATGTGAAACTAAAGTTGTGTAGGTGTGTTTAAGTATATTGACATCCACCCACATAGTTGAGGCCACTTCATCTTTCATCTTTGGCAATGTGTTATGAGGACATACCTATTTATAATAGAATATAATATATGTATGTATCTTCAGAAAACAGAAAGTGAATCTATTAGAAATTGTTTCACATTTACATACAGGATGGTCCAAACCAGACAATTTTTTAGATTCCTCTCATCATGGGCTACAGAATATACCCCAAGTATGTTAGCCGATTTTTTGTAGTTTTCGAGTTATTTTTTTTTTCTTTGAGAAATTCTGGTGTGAAGTAATTTTAATAAAAAAAAACCTGCCATGTGCGAGTCGGACTCGAGCGCTAACGGTTCCGTACCATTATCAATTTATTATTTAAAAAATACAGTTAAATTAACCTACCTCAAAAACTATAGGAGATAATTTAATCAAACCAAAAATCGTTGATAGAGTTCAACAATGTGCATAACATATATTTTTTTTAGAATTTTAAATCGCGTAGTTTAAAAAATGGAGGGGGACACATTTTTCAGACTTTGAGAGCTGATATCTCGAAAACGATTTGCTTAAATAAAAATGAGATTTATAAACCTTCATATCATTTTCAAAGACCTTTCTATTAATACCCCACACATCCCAAGGATTTTTGGTATTCTAAAGCCGACACGCGCGGACACTAAACGCCTATAGGCATAATATCATTGTTTCTTCTATTGTGTCTGGACTCTGGAGTAGTGTCCGCGAAGGTGTTAAACACCTTTTCTGATAATATATTTTAAAGTTACAACTTTTTTGACAATCTATTATTAGCTGATTAGGAAATGAAAGAATTATTTACACAAGTTCTTGGGTTGGGATGTGGTTTGTACAAACCACATTATTTTATAATTATTACGACCAAGTATTTTAAAGAATACCTATCTATTAATCTTAATTGAAAATAATATGCATATTTGTGATAAAATAATGTACCTATTAGAGTATCTGTTGATCCCAAAACTTCTGATAACGCAATGTAGTTATTGTAAATGTGAAAAGAAATGAGAAATGTTACCTTATAAATAAAGTTTTCCTTGGGAAGCTGTTTCAATAGATTTTAAATTTTAATAAAATTAGATTGCAAAGTTAATTTCTTCTCTCTGAGGACAGCAACTAATTGCGAGCAACGAAAATAGATATTAAACATCATTCGATCTTGTATCTCGTGTTCATAGGAAATTGCTGAGCATAATTATGATTAAGAGACGAGCAGTTCTTTTTTATACTTGGAAGGACATTTCAAGTATCCAAATAGGGGCTCTTATTCAGATTACGTACAATTTTACTTTTTATTATTATACGGTAATGGTCCACGATATTGGCCGATGGATGTCACCATCACAACAACTTGAACAACTATCACAAGAGGTCTATCAAACAAACTAAATAATATCCACTTACC
The DNA here is from genome assembly GCA_025490895.1 of Thaumatotibia leucotreta. NCBI lineage: Eukaryota > Metazoa > Arthropoda > Insecta > Lepidoptera > Tortricidae > Thaumatotibia > Thaumatotibia leucotreta. The sequence goes on along the minus strand of JALPQI010000829.1, from coordinate 23,196 downwards.
GAGCTGAAAATCTACGATTCCATAACAACTCGCTTCCCTTATGATTCAATTTTAATTGATTATCGGGCTACAGAAGATCGTAGGGCTGCTTAGGAGATCGATCTCAATAATTTAAAAGTATTTAGTGTAACACGCGTACACCTCAATTAACATCAATTCGTAAACTATTTTTTTTCCCCTTTTTCTAGTTTTTCTTTTCGTTCGATTGTCATTTGTCACTGACAGCTGACAGCTGTGGCTGTCACGCGGTTTTACACTGCCTCGGCCTCGTTGTAAGTAATGTAATATGTAATATTAGTGACATTAGTTTGATTAAATTTGGCAATTTATAAATGTATATCATATTTTGAGATGTATAAATTCGGTAATATTCATTATCAATTTCAATTAAATGTACATTTGTAAAACTTGTTTTAAATTATAATTATACCATTCATGCACAACCCAATAATGTACGACCAAATAATGCTCAAACCATGGATTTAGAATATGGATATGGATTTGACAACGTAATAATAATAGCAAGAACGAAAGGGATGGTCTTATGAAACTTTTTACTAGTGGAAGTGAAAAGGAACGATAATCGTCCGTCCTTATCACTGTGCCACTATTTTTTGTGTGTGTGTGTGTGTGTGTTAGATGCTAAGACTAAGTGCCACACACACAAGTATCTTCTTAAAAAAAGTATGTAGTAAGTGACTATGTCTATCCCTCTTAGTGGCACACTATGTGCGGCCCCTCGGCTCAAACGTACCCATCGCGTCCATTTAGTATACACGGATTACACGGTTCTGGCGAGCATTGCGAGAGATTTTAAGGCCACATTTACATGGTGCGAGTTTCTCGCACGTTTTGGGCTGAGAAATCGTATGCAACAATCGTCAGGCGAGTATCGTATGAAAAAGTTTACATTTAATGCGAGAACAAAGACATTATAAAATACGATAATATCAAAAAACATGGCGCAGTATGATATTAGCCCCTTATTTCCGGCAATGGTGATATTGCTAGCTTCTTATTTATAAGTTATAAGAATAATAAGAATAAGTTATAAGAATAAGTTTCGCAGAAACTTGAGCTCAATGCAGCAGTCACAAATGCGCAATGTTTAAAATTATACGTTTATAAAGCGTGATCAACCGCGCGAGTGCTGAGATTCACATATGCGTATAGGTAGGACCTACCTATACGCATATTTTATTTACAAGCCGTTTAGTAGTATTTAACCTTTTAGTAGTATTTAACTTGACATTTGCACCTCTGACGAGTAACAAGGACAGTCAATGTAACAGTTACTGCATTTTATGGCACGAAGCGATGTCGGGCAGAGATGGATATACAGGGTGTTTTTGTTTCGACCGTTCAAATTCTACGTAGTGAATGTGTAGGTCATACTCACCAACTTTTACTATGGGGACAATGTCGAAATCGCGAAAAAAAAATCAGCTGTTTCATACAAATTGGCGGCATTACGCCGGCCGAAATGTATGAAACAGCTGATTTTTTTTTCGCGATTTCGACTTTGTCCCCATAGTAAAAGTTGGTCAGTATGACCTACACATTCACTACGTAGAATTTGAACGGTCGAAAAAAAAACACCCTGTATAGAGTAAATGCTTTTTTGGCGTTCATGGATGAAAAGCGTGACGTAAGGCACTTTGTATTTTGGGCAGATAATTGTACAGCTCAAAACAAAAATTATATTTTATACACAGCTTTAACCACAGTTGTTAACCAAACTATTAGCAGAGTAGAGGGTGCAGCTAGAGATCGTGATAGCGGAGTGCAGGGCTGTCAATTAAACGCCAATTATTCAATGCATTATAATATTATATTCAATAAAAAATAGAACATGGACAGTTTCACAGCGGCTATTAAAAAGGACGAATTAAACAAATAACTTACAGTCTACATGCAGGCGGATATGTAGAAGGCATATTAGTTCGAGCATTCCTTGGTTGCGGATTGGTTGCACCTCAGTCAGCTGTCAATGTCATTGTCGCTGTCAGTGTACTCAGTGTACTCAGTGTCAGTAGGTAGTTTAATACGCGATACGAGTTGAGCATGGTCTGCTTGATACAATTTGATTTCATTCGTGGTTAAATATTTTTACAGTCGTTAATATGTCGAAAGTAAAGATAAAAGTAATAAGCAGAAACCCTGAAGATTATCTTCGGGCTACTAAAAGGGACATTCACAAATGTAAGAATAAATTATTATTTTTTGTTTTAGGTTATGTTGACATCAATACAACATTAATATAATAACTTAATAAACTGTAATACTTCACTACTAAAGTTAAATTAAAAAAATATATCTGTGTATTGATTTTCAGTGCCGAGAAATTATGATCCAGCTTTACATCCACTAGAAGCGCCACGTGAGTATGTCCGAGCATTGAATGCTGTAAAACTAGAGAGAGTATTCGCCAAACCCTTCATTGGGAGCCTTGACGGTCACAGAGATGGAGTATCATGTATGGCCAAGCACCCTAGTAGGCTCGCGGTATTGGCTAGCGGGGCATTTGACGGAGAAATACGAATTTGGGACTTGGCTACAAAAAAATGTACAAGAAATTTTATTGCTCATGAAGGTTGGGTCAGAAGTATATGTTACACTCCAAAAGGGAAAACTTTCACAAGTGTTGGTGATGATAAAACTATTAAGACTTGGAAAACGGAAGTCTTAGATGAGGATGATGAAGATCCCGTAAACACACTTCTGAGTGCTTCAGTTGTTTCGGGAATAACTCATCACAGACAAAAGCCAATTTTTGCAACCTGCGGCGAGCATTGCCAGCTTTGGGAGAATACCAGAAATGAGCCTATTAAAATCTTCAAATGGGGAGTTGATAGTCTTCATCATGTAGCATTTAACCAGGTAATTTATATTATCATAATTCATTTTCATTTCATGGAATAATAAATTACAAATAGAATATTCCATATAATGCTGAAACAAATAAACAATACACTGTAATATTCACTTTAAAAAAATGCACTCCAATGTGTTTCTTCCAAAATATGAAAATTTTGTTTTGTTACAACATTTCAGGTAGAAACCAATATTCTGGCTTCATGTGCTAGTGATCGGAGTGTGATTCTGTATGATTGCCGTGAAACAGGCCCTCTGAGGCGGGTGGTGATGGAGTTACGCCCAAATGCACTCTCCTGGAACCCTATGGAAGCCTTCATATTCACTGTAGCTAATGAAGATTACAAGTAAGCTATTGCCATATTTTGTGTGTAGATCATACTTCTTTGTTGTTAAATTATGTTATATTAGTACAATACTGCTTATAGTTAAATTCCACCTTAATTTTAATTAACCTTTTGACAGCCAAGGGGCGAAACATTATTATTGTGACACTGACTCCAGGCAATCATGATTTTTATTGCCTGCTATATATATTATTGTCTGTAGCTGACTGTGGTTGTCAAAAGTAGTACTATGCAAATAAACACTGGTTTGATATTTCCTTTTCTCTGGTTGGATGCCTGTTAAAGTTATGTCTTGAAAATGCAAATAATAATATCATCCAAAATAAACTCATACCACTTTAAATAAAGTGTCTACAAATCAGTAGTATGTCTAATCTTTGCCTTGTTGAATATCAGAAATATCAGTATCACAGCCTAATCAGAACTAATGTGATGTAAGATCTTGGCTTTCTGCATAGCTCACAGTAAATAATATTTTTTTATTTTCAGTTTGTATACTTTTGACATCAGAAAACTAAAACAACCTATCAATATTCACGTGGACCATACCTCAGCAGTAGTAGATGTTGACTACTCTCCAACAGGCAGGGAGTTTGTAGCCGGCAGTTATGACAAAACTGTGAGGATATTTGAAAGTCTTAAGGGCCACTCCCGAGATGTATACCATACAAAGAGAATGCAAAGGCTGACATGTGTGAAGTGGTCTCTGGATGACAAATATGTTCTCACTGGATCTGATGAAATGAATATAAGGATGTGGAAAGCTAGAGCTTCTGAGAAACTTGGTGTAGTAAGTATTGATTTGATAAGTATTTTTTTGTAACAAGAAGTAAAATTGTCACTTAAGTTGACATACATAACTAGGTTACATATTTGTGTGAGTGAAGGTATTCATATCAGCATGTATCATTAGTGCCCATCAAGTTATAGATAAATGCACAAAGTTTGCAGACAAGATCTAGATGGTGAAAGTAATTGAGCCAAGGGGCTTAAATAACCCCTGGAACGCTGCTGTCATAAATTTGATTGTTGATTAATTACTTTAATTATTTTATATTAATTATAGTCCAATTGGCTTGTGATGGATCTGTCACAAGCCAATGTGTTAAGTTGGTTTGGATCGTGACATGGTCACACACTGATTAGGATGTGACAGCTATGAGCTATGACAATAACAATGGAACTATCAACTACAGATTCAATTTGTGGTTTTAGGTTCAGTTGGGACACTGTCTAATCATTCTGTTTGCTTACAGTTGAAGCCACGCGAACGAACCGCCCTGAATTACTCTGAAGCTCTCAAAGAGAAATTCGCTAATCATCCTCAAATCAGGCGAATAGCGCGGCATAGGCACGTGCCGAAGCACATCCTCAACGCGCAGAAGGAAATAAAGACTATCAAGGAGAAGGGCAAGAGGAAGGAGGCAAACCGGCGCGCACATAGCAAGCCAGGCACTGTGCCTCTTGTGCCAGAACGGAAAAAGCATATTGTTAAGGAAGATGAATAAAATTGCATCACTTTTATACTATCTTTTTTCTCTGCTCTAAGGCACAGAACACAATGATAAGGTATTTACTAGGGCACAAGACACATTTATGTACATGAAATGATGTCATTTAAATGAACGAAAACTCATATTAAGTCATATTATTTATTTATAATATATATAAAACAAATTCTATTCAATCGTATAGTCAAATAGTATTAAAAAAATAATTCGATAGGTACTATTAGCTAATAGTATAATATCATTGGTGGGCAGTCGAGAGAAGCAAAGGTTCAAATCATAAACTTTACTTTCCACAATTATTTAATTTGAAAATACTACTTGAAATACTTCTTCAATGAAATGGTTTATTTCTTTAGAAATAAACTAAGGTCCTAGTTGTTATCCTTGTTGGCAAGCTTATAAATAGAACCCAACACGTCGACTTCATGAGATGAGATAATTGTACGCTACGGATTTATTATGCTTATAGTTACACACCTATACCAGTAGATGTCTACTTTATAACATAGATCTTTAAGACAATTAACTATAAATTTATTAGCTGCATGCCATTCAATCATATGATCCGTTCATTTCCAAGACAAAAAATGCAATCAAATATTTTTTAAGACACATAGTAACATTTTAGTATTAAGTTCAGGGGGGTTACCATAACGTACTAATGCGATTCAGTTTAGGTTCAGGGAAAGGGACAGTGATATACGACTCGTATAGCCTTGTCCCTTTCTCTTGACCTAAACTGAATCGCATTAGTACGTCATGGTAACCCCCCTGTGTGGTTCTACACTACACCTTATATGTATATTATAGCCACCGGACTTTCTCAGAAAAAACGACGAATATTAAACAAGAGTCAATGAGAATGAAAAACCGGCTTCTCTCTCACAACAACGTCTCTGACAAATATTTTATGATGTTGGCCTTATTAAACCGATTTTACAGTAGGTAGACTTACGAAAAGCACTCTTTTAGGCTGCGTTTCCACCAGAGATGTGCGAGGATGTGTTTCCATACAAATGACACCTCGCTCGAGTCATTAATGGGTGTCATTTGTATGGAAACACATCCTTATACAGGCGTTAATAATTTGTGGCAACAACTAATTAGTGCGACAACTGTATTGTATATTGAGATTTAACTTTGCCCGAATCATAAAATATTCGTGCCCATAGCTCCGCTGATATAGCCTTTCAAGGACGCGCTGACGGTTATGTGATTACATTCAGTTGATAGGACTAGATTAGATAAAATCTTAAGATCTCTAAAATCCACATTATTTAATTTGTTCTATTCTATTTCTATTGTAAAATTTCCTACATTTTTTAAACCCCTAATAAGATATGAATGATAAATTTAACCACTATCATATTTAGATGAACATTAGGCTCTGGCTAGTTACCTATACAAATATAAAGCTCATTTATTAGTAACTACTCGCACATATTCAAGAAGACCACGCAAACACATTCTAATACTTGAACGTTGATTGAAAAAATATTTCAGAATTATTTTTTTTATATTAGTAGTCAATACCTATGCGAATTAAACATATATATCAGTAGGTATCACATGGCATGGTACGCCTCTGGTTATCCACATCTCAGGGCCACGTAGGTAATTAGTGTAATTACGTATGACTCTGTATATCACTCTCTATCGAATGCCTTCAATGCAATATGGTGCATTCAATATATCATCATTGGCCTTGAAAGTCTATAGTCAGACCATACACAAGCAGTGTTAGGTGGAGAGACAGCGTTTTTCAAGGCGGTGTAGGCCAATATATCAGCATTCCAAAATTTTAACAAAACGTAAATAAAACTATTAAAATAAATTTTAATTAAAATTTGTATTGTTTGCGTAGTCAACTTGTATTAGTTCTTCAGAGAATGACTTGACAAAAGGACTAATAAAATACACACGAGTAAATATGGTACAGTTGCATTGCACCAAATGTGCTTAGCAAAAAAATAGCAACTTCGTGTAACACAGCGCATGAGTTTGCTGAATAGCAAGCACATGCACTTTCTCGCGTTCAGCCAGCCTGGTTGATGGATCTGCTGATGCGGTTCGGTTGGGACATGCTTCGGATGTCCATACTGAAACAAAATTATATAGTAATCAGTTTATTTGCAACTGGCCATAAAGCAAATGCAATAAGGTTTACGTACGGTGAGTTGATATAACTACCATCTGATTTATCGTAATGGACAAATGTAACGTTTTTATGATAGGTATAACATATTATGTATGTAGATGTTATACCTACCATTAATAGTCAAACTAACATTTCATTTGGAAATTTGCTTTTCCTCATGTATTCTTGACAGCAACCGTAGTATAACGTCGAACTGTAGATATTTATTGTATATGGTGACGCGAATAGGAAGTCGCAGAAGTTTACATACTTTGTTGGGTACCTATATTTATTTAAATACGAGGTATGCTAAGTCGAGAAAAAAGTTCACCACTTTTGGAACTTAACGTACACCCAACAGATAAAATTTACAATGTTCAGGTTTTTTTTTTTAAATGGCCATTAATTTTTGATAAATACAGTCTTTAAAACGCAACTACGCCCGCTTCCAGTGCTGCCGTTACCATTGGCTGGTGTTAGTTTGTACATGTCATTGGAAGCTTGTTGTAAATAAATAACCCACAAACTTACATAATATGGCGAGGCACCGCGCAATAGTCCAGGTTGTATTCCAAAACCTTGAGTATGCAGAGGGTCTTGAGCGTCGGCGAGTAGTCCAGGATGTGTAAGTCGTTGTTGTCCAACAGGAGCTCGAGACTGTCGTCCTCGGAGACTGGCCGAATAGGAATGTTCTTAGCCGGTTGCGGACTGAAAAAAAAAAACAGAAACATCGCTTTAATTTCATATGAAAATGTTAAATTTGAATACCTACGTTAGCAATTGCTACTGTCTGCTATTGATGTGAATCTAAATTAGCACAGGGCACAGGCAGGTAGGCAGGTATATTATGTGAGTTATTTAGTTAAAAAGGATTTTTTTAGCAGAAAAGAGTTCTAAAGCTATGCATCACTGCTGCCTTCATCCCTGGGTTGCCGATGCTTACTTTTGGGAATGTAGTAATGTAACTTGTGATGTTTATAGCGCAGGAGAAACGCAAAGCGCACGAAAATTGAAATGGATATTTCAGCCACCAAATGCGGCAACAATGTTTTCCAGACTAGCAACTTTTTGTCGTAGTATGAGCGATCGATGCCAACCCGTTGAAGAATGTTATAGTGATACCGTTCCATGGGGTAGGTGTAGGTACCCCCACTAACGGCAATACGGGCGAAGCTGCAGGGGTTTTTAGTCGATCCTCTTCTCTGCATAGAGAAGAGAGTCCCACATACCACCAACAAATAGGATTATTTGACCGCGTTCTCAGCTGCTTGAAAAAAAAGAACGGGAGAGCTAACTACACCTATTAGCATAACCTACAGTGCGTTAGCACACCTCCGCCGCGGAACTCAAGTAGCGAAACCGCTGACATTTCGCTACAGTTTGTCCGTTGTGAGACGAGCGGAACAATAGCGAAACTGCCTGTTTTAGCGCGTTGAACTGACGATGCATATATCTCTCTCTCGCGGAACATCGGCGATCTGCTCCGACGTCGCGCATACCTCCGCGACTTTTCCGCCACTTTTTGAAGTTTCGCGTTTGTTTCGCAAGCGAGTTGTGGCTGTCGACAGATTTCTCATGGCGGAACAGTGAAAAATTGTAGAATTAGATATTGAATTCACCGAAAAACTAATACAAGAGGTCAGAAACCGACCTTTAAATGCCGATTTCTAAGAATGAACTTTTGATCAATCTTTAAATGTCAAAAGTTAATTCTTCAAAATCGGCTACTATATAATATACTAACTTAGTTATAAGGACTATAAAAACCCTAAAATTCGTAATTTGCTTTGTAATGTCCGGCTTTAACGGGTTATATACCTAGTTCTTCAAAACTTTGTGCCCTCATTCTGAAATATATTATGTATAAAAATGATCTTCATGTGACTCAAATTCTTCACATAATTGGTTTTCGCCAACTATTTCATCTTCTTATTATAATCTCGTGCACCCAGATTCTACGTCTTTTAATGTTAATGCCATTTCTTCTTCTTCGGATTCTGAAAGCGACGACATTCGGTTTCTATGCAGGAATAATACTAACGATCGCATAGGAATGTTTCGCCGCGAAACTAGAGTACGATTCCGCGGGATGTGTAGTAACGTTACGCCGCGAAACTTGTGTAGCGGTTTCGCGTTCTCGTTTTCGCAGTGGAGGTGTGCTAAAGCCCATGGCTAAACGTAACCCAACCTCTTCGATGAGTAGAATTCAGCGCACCTAGGTCCACGAACCTGCATTTTAAAATGTTCTGACCTTATAAGGTCCTATACTATAGACCTGTTATGTCCTGAGTCCTGAACCGACCGATCTAGCTTCAAAACGTCTTGGGCACCGAATGGAAATTAGATTTCATTGAAAGCACGTGTTATGTAAATTATGGAAAGAGCCTATTGTCTAATTCCAATTCGGAAAATACGTTGACGTTTTTAAATAAGATGTTTGTTTACCTACAACCATTACCGTTTTTAGGGTTCCGTAGCCAAAATGGCAAAAACGGAACCCTTATAGATTCGTCATGTCCGTCTGTCCGTCTGTCACAGCCAATTTACTCGGAAACTATAAATGCTACAGTAACGAAATTTGGTAAGGATATGTGTTGTATGAACCGCTACAGGAATGTGATACTAAATTGTAAAAAAAACCATTGGGGTGGGGGCCCTCCATACATGTAACTGAGGGATAGAATTTTTTTTTAGTTGTACATAAGCGTGTGGGGTATTAATAGAAAGGTCTTTGAAAATGATATGAAGGTTTATACATCACATTTTTATTTAAACAAATCGTTTTCGAGATATCAGGTCTCAAAGTCTGAAAAATGTGTCCCCCCCCCCTCTATTTTTTAAACTACGCGATATAAAATTCTGAAAAAAATATTAATAAACTCTATCAACGATTTTTGGTTTGATAAAATTATCTCTTATAGTTTTTGAGGTAGGTTGATTTAACTGTATTTTTTTAATAATAAATTGATAATTGTACGGAACCCTTTGCGCGCGAGTCCGACTCGCACTTGGCCGGTTTTTTTAGATTCAATATCGCAGACAGTACTTTACTGAGAAACTTTTCACATTAGCACATTACTTAGAGAGGAAAATGTAACATAAAAAAATAAGTTTAATGTACCTAACGAATACACATTATAATAATATTAATAATCATCATCGGTTAATCGAAAGCAATCACGTAACTAGGTACTTGATACAAGATTATTAACCGAATACATATCATAGCTTCCAGAGGCTTTAGATCATCTTCATCACGGAGTCACTAATTTTACTTACGATATAATGAACAATGAACAGAAAACCCTGATTGTTGTATATTTTTGGGAACGAAGTCGGTGTATAAAAAAAAACATATTTAGCTTTATTTTCTGATCTTTCAAAATAAGGTGAAATTATTTCCACATTTGTGGATGTGTTTTTACTAGCTCATATTTATTACAGATAAAGGACTTCCTGACTTGGGGCTCAGTTACATTCCAAACTGCTTTTTAATTTCAACAACACGTAGGTATTACGTAATTATTCTTGTGTAAATAATTATACTTTTACTGTCTAGTGATTATTATCGCAGCGGGCGATGTTCAGCAGATACTGTTAGCAGAAAAACAAAGGGTATAGGCACTATCTCATTATTTAGAGTAATAGGTACCGTTTAAACAAGATATATCTGACGAGATAAGTGGAATCACATGTACATAAATATGAATAGTACTTATAACTGCGACCATATATAACATGGACGTCTAACGCCGCCACCGACTCAAAAATGCCCCCAAAAACAATTGTTCAATTGTGCCAAGATGGGCAGGACATAGACATTTTCTTAACACCGCGCATATTTCGGCGCAATATCTTTGACAAATGTTTATAGAATATAGCCAATCGAAACTTTGATGGACCAATAACAAATAATCTTAAATGGTGGTTTAAGTTTTTATAGGTTGATATTGAAATTCATTACCGTGATGCATTGAAGAGAGGGTGATAGTTGTCAACTAAAATTCAAGACCGTTTTTGAAAAGGAATTTAGTATGGCGTGCGGCTTCCATGTTTTATTTGTTCGTAGACTTAGTTTTCAAAAAGTTTCTAGATAGTAGATACTATATAGGTACTTAATTAAGACAGACGTTAAATGGCTGTTTATGTTCCCTATTTTGTTACTATTTTTTATTATGATTATCAAAGTTATGGACATTTATTATCTACGCATAATTAAGAAAGTTCACATCATAAAACCTTATTCTATTGTAAATATATATAATCAGTGATCGAATTTTATATCATTAAAACAGGCAAGATGAAATTGATTGAATTGATGATGGAAAACGGTAACTCACGCATTCAGCGCCGATAAATTGTGTGTTAACTTTTTTAGAACTACTAATATCAGTAATCTCAGACTGATTTAATTCACATTGAAGTGCATAGAATATTCGTTTATAGAAGATTGATGATGGGCAGCAGCATCATCAATATCATCATACTATCATCCTTGTCATCTTCTAGTCACTATGACTCCTTGAGTGAAGCTTCAGATATATCTGATTTGTGCGATCGGCTGCATAACACTTTTGCCTTAGCTAAAAAACAATTTAATGTAGTCCATATTAACGCACAAAGTGTACCTGCACATTATACTGAGTTATTGTCGTCATTTGGCTCTAACAATAATATTGACGCCATACTCATATCGGAATCGTGGCTCAAACCATCTTTGCCCTCGACTCTCTATCCCCTCCCTGGATACCGTTTGTTGCGTAATGACAGAACAGGTACTGCAGATGGTAGCTCTAGCATGATGCGTGGCGGTGGAGTGGCAGTCTACTTAAAAAGTGATCTGCCTTGTCGTGTTGTTTCGGAGTCTCCTGTTGCCCACTTGAACTCCTCGGAGCACCTTTTTCTTGAGGTGACTTTGCATCATGCTAGGGTGCTCCTTGGTGTCTTCTACAGCCCTAATTTGCATGTCAATTATTTTGATGCCCTCGAAAGAACCTTGGAAGATCTTTGTCCCCAATTTGATCACACCATAATTATGGGTGATTTCAACACATGCCTTTTAAAGAAAGATATCCGGTCCTTTAAACTTCAGTCCGTTGCGACTTCCCTTAACCTTAATATTCTGCCTTTTGGCCCTACCCACTATCCCCACAATGGTCCTCCTTCACTTTTAGATCTTGTTCTAACTTCTTCTCCAGATTTGGTTGTTTCGCATGGGCAACTCAATGCAGCTTCCTTTTCCTGTCACGACCTCATTTTTGCTTCTTTTAAAATTCGTCCACCCAAACGGAGGCATAAAATAGTATTGCGCCGTAACCTTCGTGGTGTTGATATGCAGGCACTATACGATGACCTTCGCAATGTTGACTGGAACAGCGTTGGATGTGTTGGTAGTGTGGATGAGATGGTTGAGACTTTTAATGATAAATTGCTTGCGATTTTTGATCATCACGCTCCTTTGACACCGATACGCGTACGTCACTACCCTGCGCCCTGGCTTACTCCCGAAATTAAAGTTCTCATGGAAAAAAGAAACAGAGCTCGCATTAAACTTAGGTCCAATCCTTCTGAAATTAATCAACATCGTTTTAATTCGCTGCGTAATCGCTGTAACAAGGTTTGTCGTGATGCAAGACGTCGTCATATTCACAAGTCCATTGACGAATGCCCACCGACTAAACTTTGGAACTTTTTAAAGTCTATTGGGGTGGGAAAAGTGTCACAGTGTCCATCTGGAATATTTGATCTGAATGGTATGAACTTACATTTCAGTTCTTCTCCTGCCTCTATTGACCATTCCATTAAACAACGTACACTGGCTTATCTTTCTCGCAAGCCCCAACCTGATTCCCCTACCTTCGTTTTTAATGAAATATCCCCTCAGGAAATACTTTCCTCTCTCAAGAATATTAAGACGAAGGCCATTGGTGAGGATGGCATAAGCTTGGACATGCTTATGCTTGTGGCGGATAACATTGCTCCCGTTCTTTCTAAAATTATTAATTATTCCTTGTCCTCTGGTACTTTCCCATCTATTTGGAAACAAGCGCATGTGATCCCACTTCCCAAAACTCCTAGTCCTTCTAGTTTTTCCCAATATCGTCCCATCTCCATCCTTCCTGTTTTATCAAAAGTAATTGAACATTTCGTGAATCGCCGCCTCTCATCACATTTAAACAGGCATGGCATGTTTAATCCCCTCCAATCCGGTTTCCGCCCCGGGCACAGTACTGTCACGGCCTTGGTCAAAGTTACCGATGACCTTCGTCATAATATCGAGGACAGGAAGCTAACTCTGCTGGTCCTTTTGGACTTTAGTAGTGCCTTCAATACAGTAGACTTTGATATTCTTTTAGGTATACTTAATACGCTAAACATTTCCCAAAGCGCTTTATCTTGGTTCCGGAGTTACCTCTTTGGCCGACGCCAGCGTATAAGAGTTGATGACAAAGTCTCGGATTGGGCCGACCTTGCCGCTGGTGTCCCTCAGGGAGGAGTACTTTCTCCTCTTCTTTTCTCTATCTTTATTGACGGCATTACTAAATGTCTAAAGTCCAGTTATCATTTATATGCGGATGATTTGCAGATTTACGCAGCGGCTAGCATTGACGATCTGTCATCTCTGTTCGATAAGGTTAATTGCGACTTGAGGTCTATTCGAGATTGGGCCTCTAATTTCGGTTTAACAGTAAATGCTAGGAAGTCGCAGGCAATTGTCATTGGTGGTCCCTATTATGTCTCCAAACTGTCGGACATCGTGCTGCCCAATGTTATTTATGACGGAACTGTAATCCCCCTTTCCTCTACTGTCAAAAACTTGGGCATCATCCTGGACCAGACACTCTCGTGGACGCCGCACGTAACTGAGGTTAGTAGGAAGATGTTTGCTTCGCTGCACTCTCTGAGACGTCTACAAAATTTCCTTCCTTTACCTACTAAAGTCACTCTGGCTCGTTCCCTTTTACTTCCCCTTCTCGATTATGGCGACATTGCCTTTGTGGACCTCAGAGAGGAGCTTCTTGACAAGCTAGAACGTTTGCAGAATGTCTGCATTAGATATGTATTTGGTTTGCGTAAGTACGATCATGTTTCTGCCTTCCGCACGCAGCTAGGCTGGTTGCCCATCCGTCGCCGTAGAGATGTGCATGTTCTGTCATTACTCTTCAACGCATTGTTTAACCCTTCGTCCCCTCCATACTTAAATGAAAATTTTAATTTTTTGGCGACTGCTAGTGGTCATCGCCTGCGCTCTAGTGAAAATCTCACTCTAGCCATTCCGCCTAAAAAAACGAGGACATTTTCAAGATCTTTCACTGCCTACTCAGTAAAATTGTGGAATGGGCTGCCGGTGGACGTTAGGCAGTCGCAGTCTGTTGCTTCTCTCAAGGTGAAACTGAAAAAGTTGTGGCTATCAGACTCGTAAAGTTAGGTATTATGTAGGTACGATGATTAATATTTGTATTACATACATATGTATATATATATATATATATATACATGTGTATGTAATATATACATATATATATAGGTTAGGTATATATTAGTAGCAGTATGTTAGGTATATATTAGTTTATGTTAGAAATTATAACATGTATTATATTATATTATTATACAAATGTATAGGTGATGCGTATTTGTTTAGTGATTTTGAGTTGGTGTGTAGTAAATTTGAAATTTTGGCTCATTTAAATTAAGTGCTCATTATTAGTTTGCCTCTCACTGTATTTTTGTCTTGTATATCCTTTTATGTTATTTCAAGGGTTAGCTGGAAGAGATCCCTGTTAGGGATAAGTTCGCCTTTGTACATATTCTTATTTTTACTGTTGTTTTGTTTTTACTTTCTGTAAACTTGTTTATGTGCAATAAAGTTATATATACATATATACATACATATACATCATACACTACTGCGATCCCCAACCCACTTGTCCAGCGTGGCGATTATGGCCTTCTAATGCCTCTAATAAGGATATGTTATAATAGGAGAGGAGAGGCTTATGTCCTGTAATGGAGTGAACAATTTCAGTCCACTTTAGCCTATGCTGACGATGTGATGAATGTGATGATGGATGAATAAAAATAACAGTTAACCACTTTATTTTTAAAGGTCTCCTAAATTAGCAAGCTGATAAGTAATATTGTTTGTTCATTTCGGTATTATCAATACGAAATGAGCATAATTAAGCCATGAATAGACATAAGACAAAAAGGGACAAACAATACTTAGAGCCAAGTTAGGAGACGTTTATGAAGAAGGGGTAAGTTTACAGGGAACCGCCTAACAGGTTACCGTCAAAACAGTGCTATCAAACGTCACCATACATACACGTCATTTACTTGTAATATGTACATTTTTAAATAAACACCTTATTTCCCGGTCCAAATCCAATTCAGGAAGTCTGGTCATGTAATTGTCACATAGCATCATTATTTAAAAATTTGCCGTACCTACTCCGATAAAAACCTTATTTAGTTATTTATTTAAGAAGACCAAAAGTAAATAATTGATAAAAAATATCTCTTTCATTACGTAGGCAGGTAGTACATATTTTTTATTTTATCTCTCTAATTTACTATAGGTACATTCTCCGTTTCAATAAGCAACGAAATATGCCGATGCATAATTCTAGCCAAAGGTACACAACCAAAGAATTTTATTTACATTTTACTCTTGTTTACAAGTAATTTTACCTGACATTTCACTACATAGTATAAAATAAAGTCACTTTTTCTGTCCCTATGTCCCTTTGTACGCTTAAATCTTTAAAACTACGCAACGGGTTTTGATGAGATTTTTTTTAATAGGTAGAGTAATTCAAGAGGAAGGTTTTTATGTAGGTATAGTACTCGTGCGAAGCCGGGGCGGGTCGCTAGTATATTATAATACGTACTAACGAACAGACGTAGATACTAAAATACCAATACGATTTAGATATAAATTATGTAGGTATTTCTTTGAAAAATCAACTTTATAATGGTAATTACTGTAGGTAGAGAAATTTTGAGACGGCACCTACATATTACATAGTATTAAAAAAACAATAGTGCGAGAGCAGTAGGTACCTATAAATAATTATATTGATCTTGGTAAATCATTGTATTCATAGTTTTTTAACTGACTTCAACATCTCAATAGGAGGAGGTTTTGAATTAAACTTTTTTTTAGGTTTGTTACCCCAGAACCGACATTGCTGAACCGATTTAGAAATGTATGTTGTGTATACAATCCAAAACATATGCAGCATATACTCACAGATTAGAAAACCACGTTACAGAAAATCAGAGCTCGACGAGGATGCACTGTGTTGGCAACGTGAGCCTCAATTTTTGGCCCTTTTTCTATAGAGAAGTAAATTGTTTTTTTTTTTTTCAAATTTTATTTCATCAACATCCTATGATAGTCCACTGCTGGACATAGGCCTTTCCTATTGACTGCGTATAAACGCATTAGGAGGTAAATGCCCATAATCGCCACACTGGGCAAGCGGATTGGCGATCGCAGAAATGTGTCCACTATGACGACGCGATGAATGAAAATTTTATTTACTATAGTTATTTATTTACGGCTCTACAACTATTGAATAAAATATTATTGTTGAATAATAGTATTTCCCTGGAACTTCGGAAGAACAAATACGCGAATAGGTAAGCGTTGTCTGGTAGAATAAAATATTAATTAATTAAGTTAATAAATAGACTAAGTACCGCAGTTCAAATCTGGGACCGACAGCTTCATAGACCACTACTGGTATTGGTATGGTAGGTACACTATGAAGGCAGTACCATAGATACACAGGTAACTATAGCAACATGCACAAAACTTGGTACTCGAGCGACACAATGAACGATACAACATAACATCGATCATAATGAATTAAGTCAAGGCCAGTACATTACACGCATAATGAATAACTTAATCATTTAAATATAAAACGGTTAACTAATAGTAAACATTACACACGAGCGACGTTTTTTGCGTACCCATTGTACGTCAGTTTACTTTACTTCCTTAGTAACTTTAGGTAAATAAGAGGTCAATATACCTAATAGATACTTACGTAGACGGAATCAAGTTCCTATGTGCAAGATTAAATCAAATTTACGTAAAATCGTAACTCAAGTACCTGCTTGCTTCTAAAAGCATCTTTGGGCCATTCTCATTTTAGGTAGGTACGTGTACAGTCGCCATCATATATAACGGAGCCGTGGTGTCTAAAATCATTTGAACAAGCACTATAAAGCCGTAACAATAGGGGCCGTCTCAGATATTTGTGAGCATCTTGGCCGCTCCGATGTATCTCATGGCGACTGTACAGTATACATTTTCGTACGTAAAATGCATATTTTAGAAAATTTGAATTACTATTTCTAATAAATATTAAATTATAAAAATTAGATCCTGTCATATCATATACAGGCAGAATTGAGGTACCTACATATACGTTTTAAATACCAATGTAGTATTTATCTTTTTTTTTGATGACTTGATGATCACGAAAAAGTAGAATGGCTTTCGTCTTTTGCCAAATCATACGTTACCTTAAACATGGTCACAAACTACGAAACCAGTTAAGAAGTAACTCAATATCCGTCTATAGTCTGTGCTGATGAGAAATGGTCAAAGTGAAAGAGGATTTTCTTACCTAGTGCCTCCAAATAAATACATTTTATCTTCCAATATTAGGCAGGCCTGCCGCCTCCTCTTGCATGGAATCTGCCCATTGACATGTACAAGTTCCCAATTATTATTCTTGATTGAATATCTGAATAGATCATTGAAGTGCATTTTTGAATTTCCATTATATCCTCCAAAGATGTACATGTAATCATTATGTATCCCTAAAATAAAACAAAACAACACTTATTTTATATTATAAATATAAAACATTAGATGAACAGCCGGTTCTATATAATTCTCAAAAAAATATGGGGAAGTAAAATATCAATTAAGTAGTTATACTCACAAGCAGAATGACTTCGTCTACCACAAGGCCACACTTTATTGGGATTTAATGCAACCCATTTGTCCGTTTTCGTGTCTAAATAGTACATTTGAGAACAATATATTTCTTCCTGTGAGTTGAAGGGACTGTTCAAGTCACCTCGTCCGCCAAACACATACATTTTATCCCCATGTGCAACTGCTGTATGAAAATCTCTATGGGATGGTGGGTTACCACTTGCTTCTACAAACTGCCATTCAAAAGTATCAAGGTTTAAACAATGTACTTCTTGGGAATACTGATCGGTATGATATTCAAAACCTCCAAATATGTACATTTTATTTTTGATAATGCAAGCAGAATGGCCATCTTTAGCATGTGGAATCATTCCGGACACCATGGGTGTGCTCCATTCCAGTGTTCTTGTGTCAAATACAGTGAGGATGTCACAAGCTACTGCATTGTTTCTGCCTCCCCACATGAAAACCTAAAAGAAAAAATCCTATCTATAGATGACATCCAGATTTTATTTTATTTATACTAGTGACAGACTTGACAGACATTGGGAGCAAAACTTTAACAAAACTCTGAAGCCGACATTTAGCAAGATTAAAAAACCAAGAGCATATCATGCCAGTGTTTGGGTCTGTAGTTTTTCAAAACCAGCCAGGCTGCTTATATTCAAAATGGTTTTATTTTAAAGTATTTTCTAAGCCATTATTTTAAAGTATTCATGATTGTTTTTCTATATTTTATCCTACCACTTTGTCAGCATGATTAATATGTATACCTGAACCAAATTGCAGATTAGTAGTAATGGCAACTGAGCTATCCTGCGGACAGACAGACAGACAGACACACATACATGGCAAGACTATATAAGGATTCCTTATTTACTATGTAACCCTCAAAAGAAAGAAAACATCTATTTATAAATCTAGAATATCCAATATTTGGGTGTAAAGATATACCTAAATGTTTTTGGGGCTTTTAAAACTCAATTATGTTAGCCCCACAAGTTTTGATACAGTTTTGCTCCCATTACCCAACCAATAATTATAACTATATTCGAAATCAGAGACAGGTATTAAAAAAAAATTACAGGTTAATAAAATTGGTTACTACCGCATAGTATTAACCACACTTTACTAAGAATTAAAAACAATCTTCTAACATAATATATCTGAACATAACATTGTACATAATTAGGCTAGATAGGATATTTAAATAAATATATAATCCCTATCTGGGTATCACGCAGTAGCAGCACATAAAACAGCCTTATCAAGGCTTGTGCTTGTAAATCAGGAATTATATTAGTACATAGAACTCCATAATATGTTCCATGGACAGTAGGTACCTACATCTTCATTAGATAAGTATGGTAATATGCATTTAATATTGAAATTCTGCTGTAGAATGTCCCTACCTATTTTATGATACCTATATTTATTATGATAATTTATATATGAATGTGAACAGATTAACATGTAAGGTTTATCTGTCAGTGCTAATGTTAAATAAATTAATTAAATTTGATGTTGCAAATTTAGTTATCGAAGAATGATGATGGGCAGCATCATCTACTGACAACAGTTGTGAACATAAAAAATAGCAGAAGATAGCATAATTATCTAGTATTCTTCCTGATTTATTGATGTTTTATTTTTACATACCTTTTCTCCATAGGCAACTGTCGTGTGTCCGTACCTCTGAAAAGGTACTACATCTGTTTTTTTGTAGTTTACTGCTGACCACCTGAGAGTTTGAGTGTTCAAAACATGAACAGGGATGGGGTCCCAATCCTTATATTCCTCGGTAGAACAGTAGCCGCCGAATGAAAGTATTTTTTCTCCTATACAGACTGCCGCGTGATTGACACGCCGCGGCCCGCCTTCGATATGAGCCGTCCACTTCATGTTAGCTATCAATAGCGACTGCTGAGCGAGTCACTTCGTTTACTATTAAAACTATTGATTTAGTTAAGAATTTTATGTAAATTAATACCTACGACCCAAACTGCGTAGGCTTGACACTAATGACAGTGACAATGACATTGACAAGTACATTTTTTAAATTTGCGTTCTGATCATGGCCGGTAGTGGTAGGTGTTATAAGTAAAATGATGTACATTGTATCATTATTATTTCGCATTATTGTAACCTTCACGAATATCGTTGAAGCTAGAAAAAGAGGACTATATTAAATGTGTCACTTATAGCTTTAAAACCTTTAGAGTATTATATTCTTTGTTTAAAACATGATAGGAAAATTGTATTCTGAGATTGAGATCGCGCATTATTGGGCTGTGCATTAAGGCTGCGCGATTAACACACGAGTGTGGATATACGTGGTGTCTGTCGCACACATTTAGAGTTTAGAGTATTATATTCTTGGTCGCACATGAAAATTTCCTACAACAGTGAGATCTGTTGCACTAATTAATTTTGATTTTGACTTGGCAACTACATCCATCCTTGTTTTTGCTTGTACATGGCTTGTACACACTAGAAAAAGAAATAGGACTTAACATTGACGTCATTGACTTACTTACACATGGGCAGTCCGTTCGGATTTGAATTTTTCAAGCAACCGTTTAGTGGTTTATATTATTTTATCATGTATCATGTTGAATTGTCTGTACTAAACAAAAAAAATGATTATCAATCTAAATGTTAAGTACCTGACTTAGGTATATGTTCTAATTACGAGCCTGGAATATAAGATTTATAAGTTCGAAACTCAGGTACTTTCTTAACAAATGCGATTTCTTAACGAAGACAAAGAAAATAACAAATGTTCATTGTGGGTAAGTACATTAAGTACCTTTGTTTTACAATTCTGTCCCTAGACAGAGTTACATATTACGATATTATTTATTTTACCTATTCACTTTTGATTGTTACTTAGGTACTTACATGTCATGTAAATACCAGTCTAATCTAAGTGTTTAACCTTTTAACCGCCAGGAATTTTTCATGGAGCGTGCCCGTATCGCCATCAATACAAAATTACACCACGTAGATCAGAGCTTGCATTTGAATGAGACTCATTTATACACCGTGAAAACCTAATCAGACCTTCGTCTGATTTATCATTATCACATTATCAGACAAGAGCTTGGTAAGCTTGACATTGACTGTCTGATATATCAGACTACGGCGGTTAAAAGTTCTAACATGATTTACTAAATAAAAAAACGCACACAGTGTTTTGGTAATCCATGTGGCTTATGGCAACCATTCCATGAACTCGCGTTTCACACACTTAGGTATAATAATATTAAACTGTGGTACGTAGGTATATGTTGCCTAATGTATCTATTCGCGTTTTCCTGTGCCTTCCTACAGGACAGGCCGTCGACTAATGTATTTTTTCAACAGCTACGTTGTAAATAGGCGTGATCTTTCAACGCCAGGCGGCGTCGGGCGTAGGGTTCCAATCATTTGTTATTATTTCTCGCACGCTTCCGAGTTTTCCAACAAATTGTATTGTAACTGACAATATGACTGATTGTTGTTCGATTCAATATAAATAGGTATTCTTCTTTTTGGACCGCATATTTTCTGATCTGTACATTTCTAATATTATGCTCGACGAGCTTCGTATTATAACGAACACTACACACCTTTAATTTTTTTTTTTTAATGAAATCTGTTTGCGCTTACAGCAATGCAATGGTAAGCTGCATCCTAGCTATCATAGCATCCCTAAGGTAGCTGTAGCTACGCTGGCTGGAATGACGTTGCCATAAAATGCTATAACGTTTTACGAGGGCTGTTCCGCAAGTTTTTAGCCGCTCCGGTTCTATTTATGCTATTTAAATGTAACTTTTAATACAGCCCTCGTATTTCTACCTATTTACTATTGTGTGATTGTCGTCATTACTGTGCAGGGCAGCCAAAGAATAAGTGCATTTCCGCTGCCAGTGAGGTTTTCGGAACTCGGAAGCAGAAGATTAAGTCCCTTCAGGCATTTTTCTAGAAATAAGTGCAAGTTGCAGAAGCAGTAGTTAGTTCTAAGTAGGTAGTAGTTATAGTAGTAGCACGTAGTAGGTAGGTATCTACGTAATAAAAAAAGGCCAAGAGCATGTAGGGTTCCGTAGTTATTCAAAAACGGCTGGGCCGATTATGTTCGAAATAGTTTTGTTTTAAAAAATTCTTTAAACCCATTATCCATGATTTTTTTCATATTTTTTGGACGGATCAAAAGTTAGAGGGGGAGGGCTCATTTTTTTTGTTCTGGAGCGATTATCTCCGAAAATATTGATTTTAGGAAAAAAAATCTCTTAAGACCCTTATTCTTTTTAAGAGAGCTATTCAATGATACCCACACTATAGGATTACAGCAAATAAAAAAAATCTTCCCCCACTTCAGCAGTTGGGGAGGTAGGTTAGGTACACGACACGAGTGTATCATATCACTTTGTTGGCATGATTAATATATATACCTTTACCAAATTCCAGATTTCTAGTATTAACCACTGAGCTATGCTGTGGACAGACGGACATGGCGAAACTATAAGGGTTCCGTTTTTGCCATTTTGGCTACCGAACCATAAAAATGCACCCTTCTGAAATTTACAAAATAGATTCTAAGTCCCAAAACCTCACAGGCGACGGGAATGTACTTATTTTTCGCCACCTTGTAATCTAGGTATCTACACAAACTAGATGTTTGTAAATAATGAGCCATGAATCGCGACGCGAATAGTAGTGTGCTTTGTTATTTGCCATATTAGGATTCCCTAGGCCCTGTTAGGTCTAAATTTGATACCAATCTCCGTTTTGCAAGTTTCAGTTTTCTTAATAACATTGACGCATCATGTTGCGCCCAGTTACACATCCAGACGTATAGAAAGCGTATTGGCGATGAGATGACGTCCTCGTCTATAAATCATAGCAATCGTCCGACCCCGTCTGCCCCGCGACTTTCCTCGTTTTTTGTCTGACTTCTAAACCGTTAACGTGTGTGATAGAAGGGTGGCAACATGTGTTAGGCTTTCATACATTACATCTTGATAAATGATACGATTTTATCTAAATATTTTTTAAGAATTAGTTGCCAATTTCTCTGTAATGTTGCCGTCGTTAGCTTAGACGTATGTAGCTACCTAAACATATAAGTAGTATAGGTACTCTGTTAACTTTACTTAAACGTGAAAAAATCAGAAGTGGATCTCAGTTTTTTAGCAAGGTAACGTTGTACAGAATTTTAAGAACGAACGTTAGTTACGTAGGTACTGTTACGTAGTACCGACTTCCAGTTGCATCTTTTGTTTCTTACATCTTTACATTTTCGACTTATGGCTTTCTCAAGTTGTCATATCATAATCTGATTAAATAAATAAATAATAAATAAATATCTTGGGACATCTCACACAA